>PVLC010002725.1:0-109017 GCA_004027655.1 Graphiurus murinus
GATGTGGAACATTTCCTCATACATTTATTGGCCATTTGAATTTCTTCTTTTGTGAAGTGTCTATTTAGATCCTTTGCCCATTTTTTGATTGGGTTATTTGCTTTCTTAGTTGAGATTTTCTTGAGTTCTTTGTATATCCTAGATATTAAACCTCTATCTGAAGTGTAACTGGCAAAAATTTTCTCCCACTCTGTAGGTTCTCTGTTGAGGTTCTTGACAGTTTCCTTTGCTTTGCAGAAGCTCTTCAGTTTCATGCAATCCCATGGATTGATCTTCCTAAGGGTTGCTTGTATTTTGCAGATGATTACTTTTGTTAAACCATCAAATTCTTACATACTTAACATGTCAGGAGATTTACTCTTATGTCTCTGTTTCACTTTGTGGCAAAGTCATTTCCCATGTATATAACATTATTAATTAGTGAAGTCTTAAATATATAAATTTTAGAGATTTAATGTTTATGAATGATATGTTAAGTTTGCTACATAAATAATATTATGACTGTATACAAGGTGTAGGTATCAATGGGGACAGAAAATAACTATATATTAAATATGTCAATAAATATTAATTACATTTAATTAAGTATTAAACATATACATATTTAATTTTGCAGAAAGTTTTTGAAAGATGAAAATCACTTGTAAACCAAAGAAAGCAAAGTATAACATGATGGTAGAACCTTGCATAAGCTCACTCCTAAATTCAGAAAGAGGAATCGCAAAGACTGATTTCTAGGGACCATGCATGTTCAGTGATATTTAAAAGATACCCAGAGTCTGCATATTAGCTATAAGAATCCACAAGTTTGAATATTTAAATGGACACACCAGACTCAACAGACTTTTTTTTTAATAGGCAAATAGTGCGGCAGGAAAGAGTGTGCAGACAAGTATTGGGGTTTGACAGACATACAGGTGCAAACTTTTCAGGATCCTCATGTGCCTAGGGACATGCTGTCTTTGAATTAAACTACCGAGTTCATGTGAGGCATCAAGGCAGAAGTTCCCAGCAGGGCTATTTATGTCCGTGTGGTCATAGAGTCAAACCAGGCTAACAAGTTGTCCCAGGTAAAAGCCCTCAGTAAACAAACTGGTCCTAGGGGCCCCCCCCAGGGAATTTTGGACTTTGTACAGTACATCAAAAATCCCATTGTACTCATCATGGCCAAAGGCCACAGCTGACATGCAGAGTCCCGGAGAAGAGAACATACCTCTATCACTCTCATTATAAATTAACTGTTTTATAAAGATCCTTTTTTTTTACATACCCCAGGAAGAGACATTTGAATATTTATTTAATATTGTTAGGGCTAAATTCTCATAGGGAAGGAAAGATAAATGTCAACAAAATTCTACAGCTGGAAACTAAGCCATATCTAGAAATTTGGTATGCCGTGTTTATTTTTTGAAATTTTCTCCTCTAATTATTCATAGTTTAGAATAAATATGCTTTTCTTTTTAGCATCAAATTGCCTTTGCCAGACATGCCCACGTTGTAGAAACCGGCAAGAAAACTTTGCTCACTCTACTGAAAAGGTATAAAATGTCAGTTATAGGACAAATGTGTATTATTTTGAAAAATGAATATAGTAGTACCATATCCATCTTAGCAAAAATGCATTATTTTATTAGTAATTTTTAAGTATTTTTATTGGCACATTGTAATTATACATCATAGTGAAATTAAAGTCATGAAAACATACATGTGCTAATCACTTGGTGCATTCCTCTCTGCATCACACCCTGCTCCCCACTTCTCCATGCCTGTACATGCTGGTGAGATTGGTAGTAATACTTTCTTAAATGGACATTACATTTTCTGAGTTATTTCCTTCTTTAGACCTTTTTCTTCTTCCCTCTCCCATCATTTCCTTTCACTATTCTACTGGACTGTCTTCTCATTTATCTGAGGTCCTTTTCTTTTTTATTTTCTCTCTACATATGAGAAAAAAAATAAAACCTTTGACTTTCTGAGATTGGCTCATTTCACTTACTGTAATATTCTCTTATTACATAGTACATTTTGTTATTGTTCGATTTCCTAAACATTAAAATAACTCAAATGAAAAGTTGAGAGATAATTTATATTTGGGGAAAAACAGTTTCACTGTTGCAAAGATGGCAAATATGTGAATAGGTTAAGTTTGATTTTAGTTCATTACTCCACATCACCTTTTCAGGAGCTACTGAGAATGCTGTTTGGGTCTCTTGTTTAGGAAAATAGGAATCTGATAGCACTGTTTATTTAAAGGTATGAAGCACTTGATTTATTACCCTTCCAGTATAGTTGTGCTTTAAAAGAGGAACAGAGAATGAGGGAAATACACAAAGCCATGAAATATTATTGTCTATAGAATTTTTGACAGAAAGAGTGGAGTCAATATGTGGTAGCATCATCTCTGTATAGAGTGTCCAGTTCTCCTAACACTTAGACTAGTACCTATCTCAGTTATTTCTGTGATAGAATATTCAATCCTCTGAAATGGAATTGTGGCCTCCTGAGGCCATTTAACTTGACCAAGTTTCATGTGTAATTCCTATCTCCAAATGAATCAATATCCTATTCAAAAGATAGATTGTAATACCAAACCATTGTTCTCAACAAATAATACATACTACCATTTTCATAATATTTATAGGGATAGGAATAAAGGTTAGGTAAATAAAAATTAAAGATACATTTTCATCATTATTTGTTGAGAACAATGGTTTGGCATTGCCCTAACTCTAACTATAGAAGCCTGGCGTGGTAGCATGTACCTGTAATTCCAGTTCTTGGGGAGCTGATGAGATAGGAGGATCACAGGTTTGCAGTCTGCCTTAGCAACTTAGTGAGGCCCTCGGAAATTTAATGAGTTCTAGTTTCCAAATAAAAAATAAAATAGGGCTGGGAATGTAGCTCAGAAGTAGAACAACCCTGGGCTCAATCCCCAGTACCACAAAACAAAAACTATAGAGTGAGATAATAATAGAGTACAAAATTATAATTTTACTACATGTAAAATGTTATAATAAAGCAATATTTTCTATTTGTGAATGTGTTAAATATATATCATACTATATATATGATAAACATAGTATGATATATATTTGATATAAATGATTATCTGAAATCTGTGGTTAAAACACCTGACAACTCCAAAATAGTTGAGTTCCTTTTCACAATCCCAGTGAGACCAAATCTTCAGCTAAGTGATAAGTTCTGAAGTGTTCAGTTTAGGAATGAAGGTGGGTTGGATTACTGAGCATGTCAGCTTGTTTTCTGCTAAGGACCTAGCTACTTGTATGTGTATGCTTGAGCCAAAGAAATATAGACCTACCATGTGCATTTGTATGAAAGGTAAAGTTGCCACCCCAGGGAATGAGATCATAGATACTCTGGTGCACATAGTATGTTACATATATGATATATATCCTGATTACAGATATATTTATATACCTGATTTGAAAATGGAGCTGATTTGAAAATGGAGCTGTTTGAGCATTTTATCTTTCTCTACAACTTGAGAAGAAATCAAATTTTACAGATTTAATAGTATGACAAACAAGGCCTTACATGTTTGTGACATTTGCTTAATTTCTGAAAGACAAATGTCTATTTTTAGTAAGGAGAGGTTTGTCATTGAAATATAATCTTCAAAACAAGATGAGAGAGCAAAATAAACTGCCCAGAATAGTTGTCACCCAAATGTGTATTTCAGATAATGACATGAGCATTTTTACTTCTGATTATAGTTGCTGTTCCTCCTCCTACTCTGCTTTTTCTGGACAAGCAAATAAATGATCAATTTAGAATCACATTACATTTCAAATGAACAAAATTGTGAGATTACGCTTGGACTGACAGTCCAGTTTAGAAAATTTAAACTTCTACTGGGAGCCTACCCAAAATGTGATAAACATTTCCATAAAGGCATATTTTTCTTGGACTGATCTGGAGAGCAAACTGATAACTCAGAGAACTGGCATATGATAAAATAACACAAGGAGGAAATGATTATCTGAAATCTGTGATTAAAACACCTGACAACTCCAAAATAGTTGAGTTCCTTTTCACAATCCCAATGAGGCCAAATCTTCAGCTGATAATTTTTGAAGTTTTCCGTTTAGGAATGAGGGTGGGTTGGATTACTGAGCATGTCAACTTGTTTTCTGCTAAGGACCTAGTTACTTGTATGTGTATGCTTGAGCCAAAGAAATATAGACCTGCCATGTGCATCCGTATGAAAGGAAAAGTTGCCACCCCAGGGAATGAGATTATAGATACTCTGGTGCTGTTAATTTATTCCAACTCCTCTAACGATGTTATCGGCTTTAATGTTACTTGGCTGTTGCTCATGAGCTCTTTCTAATTGTATTACCTGAAAGCAAATCACTGCTAAGATTATGTTGCCTAATGATCCCAAATCTTTGTAGTACTTTTTAATTAAAACTTGCTGTACATTTCTCTTCTTTTGTTGAAGTCTCATGAAATGAATTAAATATAGAGATTCATGAATGTTCATATCTCAGGCAAGAAATTCTGACTGGTGGACAACTTAGGGTTATTTCTCCTTGTCCACCTTAAAATTGTTTTAGTTTGTTGGCAAGATTTAAACTTTGGAAGACTTTACTTAAGAATATGATTTTCTGACTTCTCTTGGTATGTACCTATAATCCCAGTACTTGGGAGGATGGGTCAGGAGGATCACATTTTCAAGGACAGCTTTAGCATTGTAGCAAGACTGCCATCAACTTAGCAAGACCCTGTTTCAAAATAAAAAAAAATAGGGCTGGGGGTGTAGCTTGGGGGTACAGTGCCTCTGGGTTTAATCCCCAAATACCATTGCTGGATTATTATTATCTGTTGTAGACTGGGAAATTGTACTCCACTTTGTTTCAGATCCTTATAGACCCAGATCATCTTATGATACATTCCTGGTCTCTGTGGCCACTAGTACAGACTACTAGAAGCAGCTCATATATTATCTATTTCTTCTTATGAAGTTATTTTTAAATCTCTTAGAGGTATTTAGACATTAATGCTGGGTTTACATTCTGTTGATTCTCAATGTGCAAGTCCTGTTCTTATAGCTACATCTCTCTAATGAATGAATCCAGTTATCACCATGTCCCTATTCCAACCTGGACTTTTTTTTTTCCTGAGCACTATGCAATATTAAAAGAATGTGTTATAAAAGATACAGGGTGCCAAATCCAGATGAACCCACATGCAGTTATCCCAGAGTCCTTGACCCATGGAGTTACACAGAACATGCCTAACTACTCCAGCACCAGATTATGACAACACATGTGAAATGCTGTCTATATGGGAGGTTCATTAGAAACTCAGGTCCCAGACCTTTTATTGGAGGGTGGTCATGTAGGCATCTCTGCATAGTGTGAACAAAATTTCAGACCACATACTTTAAACAAACAGTCCAGGCACATAAAACACCCTCATCATTTACAGTATAGTGAGAACACTCATGAAGTTCATGTTACTAGATACCAGTCAAGAGTTAACCCTATAAACAGTCCTGAAGATAATAATCAGCTAGGGATGGTGGTGCAGGCCTGTAATCCCAGTACTTGGGAGGCTGACCTAAAAGGAGACCCTCAGCAACTTAGTGAGGCTCTATTTCAAAATAAATAAAATAGGGTAGGAGAGTAGCTCAGAAGTAGAATGCCGGTAGGTTCAATTCCCAGTAACATACACACACATACACACACACACACACACACACACACACATACACACACACACACTCACACACACACACACACACACACACACGATAGTAATCAGGCCTGTTTTGAAGACGGAAGAAGGGACCATGAGCCAAGTCATGTGGCAGCCTTTAGACGCTAAGGATGGCTCTCAACTGACTGCTGGCAAGGGGACCTCAGTCCGACAACTGCAAGCAACTGCATTTCCCCAACAACCTGGGTGAACAAAGTAGTGGATCTTTCCTTAAAGATTCCAGGAAGGAACAGGATCTTGCCAACACCTGCATTTTAGCCCAGTAAGTGGGTCGGAATCCTGTCCCAACCTACAAAATTACAAGATAATACATTTGTGTTGCTCAACAAATGTTTAACAATTTGTTATGGTTACAATAGAAAGCGAATTTAAAATCTTTGTTATATCTATTCATGGAAACATCTCTTACTTTGTGCCTTGTGTTATACTCATTTGAAGCTATATATAACTCAGAGGCATTCTACCTCTGAGCTACACCCCCAGCCCTATTTTTTATTCTTTATTTTGAACAGTGTCACTAAGTTGTGGAGGGCCTCACTAGTTAGCTGAGGCTAGTCTCGAACCCGGATCCTCCAGTCTCAGCCTCCCAAATGCTGGGATTACAAGTGTGCGCCACCATGCTAGGCCTGAAGCTATATTTTAAGAGCTCTTCTATTGTGTGTGTGTACCCATGCACACAGTACTGGGGATTGAACCCAGCAGCATTCTATCTCTGAGGTACACCCTATCCCTTTTTATTTTTTGTTTTGGAAACAGGGTCTTGCTAGGATGCTGAAAGTCTTGCTATATGGCTGAAGTTGTCCTCCTACCTGTGACCCTCCTGTCTCAGTCTCCCAAGTACTGGGATTACAGGCATGTGTCACCATGACAAGCTGGAGTTCTTTATTTTTAAGGAGTCTAGTTATAGTTAGTAATTTTTAAGTGTGTAGGAATTTTTTACCTACCCCTCAAGGTCATAAAAATATTATCCCATGGTTTCTTCTAATATTTGTATGGAATTATTTTAATTATTATATTGGGAACACTTCATTTTGAACTGAATGTTTGCTTATGGATTGAGGTAAAAAGTCAAGGTTCATTTTTTTTTTTTAATTGATGGATATATGAGAGAGAGGACCCTTACAAATCTATGTTCTTAGGTTGGCAAGACATCATGGGGTCTAGCAATTTGTCTCCTCTTCTTTTATATTCTTTCAAAGAGCATTATTTGATTTCTTTTTTCACGAACCAGAAGATGCTGTATGTGGGTCTGTTTCTAGACTATATTCTAACACAAATATCTATTTTTTTTATAATTACACTGAATAATTTTCTGGTAGTTCAAGTTACCAGTTTTATTTCTCCTTCCTAACATTCTCCTAGGTATACTTTGCCAATTGCATTTCCATGTAAATTTTACAATTAGCCTGTGAATTTCCATATAGAAACTGCTTGGACTTTGACTGAAATTGCATTGAACCTGAAGGCTGAGTTGGGGGAAATTGGCACCTTTACAATATTGAATGATTCAATTCATGAACATGATAAATTCATACATTTATTTAGATCATTTTTAACTTCTCAAAATTTTGTGGTTTCTGTTGCATAGTTTTTTATTAAATTGTTCCTAAATTTTATTAAACTTGCTTCTAAATTGATGTTTCTAAGACTATTATAGAAAGGATCTTTATAAAATATTCTCATATTTTTGTCGGTATGTAAGAATACTTTTTTTGGTGGGGGGGCACTGGGGATTGAACCCAGGGGCATTCTACCTTCAAGCTCCACCTCCAGCCCTATTTTTTATTCTTTATTTTGAAACAAGGTCTCACTAAGTTGCAGAAGGCCTCACTAAGTAGCTGAGGCTGGCTGCAAATCCTGATCTTCTCCACTCAGCCTCCTAAATACTGGAATTACAAACATGCACCACCATGCCTGGCTAAGAATCCTTTTTATATTGAATTTTTATCAAGTATTTCTGAAATTTATGTATTTATACATATTTGCTATAGACACAGTCTTGTTGTCTGTGAATAATAACATGTGTATCTCTTCCCTTCTAATCCTTACTTTATTTTTCTTGACTAAAAACATTGGCCAGACATTCATACAAAATTGAAAGAATTGGTTAAAATGTAATTTTAGATTTTTGAAATTATTTATGAGATTTGCTTATTTCCTTCTTGATATCATTTTTGTAGATTTTGGGCTCCAAAGTTATATTAGCCTCAAAAAAAAGGATTTTAAGAGTATGTGGTTTGGAAGGAATCACTGATGAAGCCAACTATGCCTGAACAGTTCTTTATGGAAAAGTTCTTGTTAGCTTTGATGTCTTTTTCAAGGAAGAATTTCCATTGTTAATTGTCTAATATTTTGATACAGAATCATGTACAATATCTTTCTTAATATTTTAATATCTGCAGGATATTTACTAGCTTATTCCAGATGTTGATAATTTGGGTTTTTCTATTTTTTATTGCCCAGCCTTCTTAAGACTCTAACATTTTATTTTATTTGTGGTACTGGGGATTGAACTCAGAGGCATTCTACCTTCGACCTATACCCCCAGCCCTATTTTTTATTCTTTATTTTGAAACTGAGTTTCACTAAGTTGCAAAGTGCCTCACTAAGCAGCTGAGGCTGGCTGCGAACCCCGGATCCTCCGGTCTCAGCCTCCCATGTGCCACCACGCCTGGCTAGACTCTAATATTTTTATAATTTTTTTTAAAAATTAGTTTTGTTTTTTGTAAATTCACACTCCCCCCCTTTTTGTGGTGCTAAAGTTCCAATCCAGGGCCTTGCACATGCTAGCCAAGCACTCTAACACTGAGCCACATCCCCAGCCCAGTTTTTTTCCTCTTGCTTACTTGTTTTTGTCTAGATTTTGAAGGTAGAACAATTAACATCCCAAATTATACTTCTCCAGCAGATTATCTGTAAGATTCAGGGGTAAGAGAGGAGCCAGCAATGACTCCTAAGTTCTTTGGCCTGTGACTCTTAGTAGTTGGCATTGCCATAAATCAAGAAGCACTGGAGAAACAGGTTTTGGGAGAACAAGCGGAAGTTCAGTTTTGGATATGTTATGTTTGAGATATCAGTCAGAATATTAAGAGGATATGTTGAACAAATAGCTGATATACACTGTTGAAATTTAGGGACATATTGAACTTGAAATATAAATGTGGGAGTCATCCTCATAGAAATAGTGTTTGAGACCAGGAAAATAAATTACACTTCGAAGGACAAAGTACAGAAGAACAGAACAAAATCTGACCCTACAATACTCCAAAACTAAGATGCTTATGGGGATGTAATAGACCCAGCAAAGGAAATGAAAGGATTAGTGAGGGAGAAGTGACTGAATTCAAGTTAGGAAAGTGTATAAAAGGGGAAGAGACCTAATGTGTCAAATGTTGACGCTATGTGGAGTGTGATGAGGACTGAGAATTGACTGCTGCACTTAGGAGCTTGAAGATCACTGGATAACTCCATAAGGAGCAGTTTTAGAGGAGAGATAGAGGGCAGAAGCCAAGCTGAAGAATGGGAAAATGAAGCAAAAGAAATTTGACACATTGAAAGGAAACAGTTTTCAAGGTGTTTTGCTCTAATGTAAGATTAAACAATGGAAGTGTGCTGCTGGTGGTAGTTGGGTTAGAAAAAATAATTATATGATAGGAGAAATAACAATATAGTTGTATATGAAAGGTAATGATCAATAGAAAGAAGAAATTGAAGCTGGGACTGGTGGCCCACGCTTGTAATCCCAGTATTTGAGGCTGAGACTGGAAGATGCAGGTTCACCGCCAGCCTCAGCTACTTAGTGAGGCCCTCTGCAACTTAGTGAGACACTGTTTCAAAATAAAGAATTAAAAAAATAGGGCTGGGGGTGTAGCTCAGAGGTAGAATGTCCCTGGGTTCAATCCCCAGTACTGAAAAAAAAAAGAAAGAAAGAAAGAAAGAAGAAACTGACGTAGTAGGAGAGAGAGACAGAATGGTAGAATATGTTTTTGTGTTGGTAAGATGGCATTGCGTGGCATTTTCCCTTTCCTACATTCATTCATTGTAACTGTGTCTACAATACAGTTTTGCTTTCAGAATACCATTATAAAGTAATGAATAGCAGTGAATATTGCTAATACTGTAATATGTATTTTTTCAATGGAAATTGAAGAACACTCTAAAAATCCTACTCTTTTTTAGCGAGTAACATCAACAATTAGAATATAGAGAAAAGTAAATGAAAAAAACACCTGAGCAGAAAATGAATATAACTAGGTTCAGGCCCCTTAATGTCATCATTTAGGTTATTTTAAAAAATTAAGATAATAGATTTACTAGCAAAGTAGTTACTGCAAGAAAATCAACAGAGAAACTAGACAAAGAAAAACATTTTGGAAAATCAGATAGGCTCTTTTAAGTAGATTCATTTAATTTACCTAGTAAACTTTATCATTTTAACTTGGGGCCATATAGTATAGAGGTAAATGGCAAATAGCTCTATACACCTCAAAGATTCTACATGCCTCAAGGAATTCTGAAGTGCCATACTTTGCATAGCTCAAGAGTGGTTCATAATGTGGTCAATTTCTTTTTATCAACATATGGTAATCCACAATCGAAATTTTTCAGCAAAAATTTTATAACTAACCCTAACAATTATATTTGTGCTTAAAAGACATTAAGAGTAGTGTTCTAGACATGTGCTTAATGATTTAGTTGACAAACTTTATTTCCTGTCATTTCTGATAAATGAAGCATTGATACCTGCATATAGATAAATATATCATGCTCTGACCATCTCTAACATAACTTAGACAAGCATATCCCAGGATGTATATTTTAAAAACATTGAAAGACAAACATATTGATCATAGAATGTCAATGTAAAAAAATACTCTAGAGTTCATCTAATGAACACTGTTTCCTGCTGAAATATGCGAATCCCCTAATGTATGGTAAAGAACATGCATTTATCCTTATACTATTTAATCTATTTTCTGTATTTCATATGCTTATTCAGATGGATTAGCTTTTATCCTATATATTATTACTTATGATGCGTAAAACAATATAACCAGACCACAAGCTACCTATAATTAACAAGCAATTGGGTCCTGAAGTGAAATACTTTCTGTAATTTTAGTATCATAATAATTGGAAATGGAAACTTAAATAGTTGAAGCCAAGCATGAAATTTAGTGTCTTAAAAACAGACTCTTTGGAAGTTAACATATTGTCAACCCATTTTTAACAAGACTATTTCTCTGGGATATATGTATATACAGGGAGACAAAGAGAACTAAACATCTTTTATAGATGAATAAAATCACCTTTAGCTGGAGCCCCAGAGGAAGTGTAATTTGGGCTAAATATTAGTAAAGCACTTAAAAAGAGATTCTGGTAGACAGGTCACTTGTGTAGAAGAAAATGTTTGTATAGCTATGTAAAGTTCTTGGAAAAAGGATGTGGTGCTGTACCATTATTTAGAAAGGGAAATAAAAAGAAAAGCAGCAAGAAGGGAAATTTAAATAGATTTTTGTTCAGCTATAAGATTGATTAATATGGAGATATACATAATATAGAAATGATAAATGTAGAATTATAACAGGTATACATGTGAGTGTATAACTTTTTAAACTTATTATAATGTAAATGTATATGCAAAGTCTTATTGGAAGTTTGTACATTTAAAAATATGAATGGTAATTCTTTGTGACTAGTAGGATTATATTGTTTTTATTTATTTTTATATAGTTTTCCATATTTTCTGGAGTTTTTGCCATTAGTATTTACTTTTATTTTAATTTTTAATTATATTTTCAATTAACTTATTATTTAATTTTCATTTGTAAAAGTCTACTCATGAGATAAGTTCCTTTCCTTTGGATATGTTTATATATAGCATCTAAATATATTCTTTGATCAGAAGTGAGATCATCCTATACAGCCTGCTGCTTATTGATAATTTTATGATTTTTATACTGATACTTTTAGACTCAAGTCAATAGTTTTTACAAGTGCTTGGCATTTTATTACTACTAAAATTTTAATTTTCAACCTTGTATTACCATTTAAAGACTGCTATCTAGCCACTAAGAAAGACTTACCAGAAGAATTTTAAAACATTGGAGGAATTATTACACGACATTAAAAACAAGACTAAAATAAACTGTATTAAATTATCAATGGTAGGTTCAGAGGTGATCTTTTCTGTGTCAGGCTTGAGGTGACTTTTCTCCCTATTTTTCTGAAAATTTTGTAGCTTCTATATTGTCAAGTTTTCTATGAGGGCTCACTATTGCGTGATTATCTAAAATATATAAAACAAAATAAGTTATTTGTTTGATAACAGTCAACATTCAACTTAGTGCTTTATAAAATTTTTATTTTAAAATCTTTAAAACTTTAATATCTAAGGGCTTAAAGATCTCTGACGAAAAGCAGGGTATCAACTCTGGAAAGATGGATCACATGCTTCTTTTAGGTTTTATAAGGATATACTTTATTGTTCTAAAAGAGATTAGACAAAATAACAGTTGACCAAGTTTCTTGCTATTACTGAAGCTTTTTTTTTCCTGGATATTTTATGCTAAAATGAATGTAATTTAAAAATATTCCATTAAAATAGTACTAAAAACTCTTAAGAGTCATACTTCTGACAAATGACTTAATTTATAAATGCTTTATTGCAAGATCATAGACATAATATTTAATCAACCACAATATGGTATATTTTTATATCAAATAAGAATGAAATATTCCAATATATAGAGATATTAATCAAGAAGCATGGCAATAAAATTAGTGTGAAATTGCATATAATAAAATACGTTGTGTTACATCCAGTTTATAACTTTGTAATTCCTTTATTTATCTCTTCTTGAGAAGAAGTGATAGTTCACTCTAACCAGAGTCAGAGGATTTCAAAAGGCCTCCTGGAGGGTGATGCCCTATGATACTTAAGGCTACCAAATAATTTTTTATTTGTCCCTAATTATCTTTATTGTATGAATACTAAAAAACTACTATTTACTATAACACTAACATATATTTACTGATTATAATTATTCACATATGTTAATTAATTTTACATTTTCATGAGTTGCTTTGATCATGTCCATTTTGAGGAAATATAACCAGAGATGTGTCCTTTTTTTGTTGCACTCTTTTTTACTTGAAAACCTTCCTGAGGCATGTGGAGGGATTCAATACATGTTCCAACCTCTACCTTCAAAAAGAAAGTCTCTCTTGAGCTGTATCTCGCCGCATGCAGACCCAGTGCTTTCCTCTTGCATCCCGATGCTGGGCACAGCATCTTAGCTTTAAAATGCAGGAAACTTGTTTGTACTATATTTTTTATCCTTTGATCCTTACCAGGCAGTTGCTTCACAGTGTCAGTCTCAAAGCTCTGGCTTAAATGATGGCCAAACTCTAAAGAATGCAGCATTTAGCTTGATCCTGAGCATATAATATCAAGTATTTCCAACTCAGACACAAGTCTTGCCCTTTGCCTGAAAATCACAGCAAGCAGTTCTCAATTTAGCATTTCTTTTTTTTCTTTTGTCAATCACCTTAAAATAGTGAACAGATAGCCCAGTGAAACTAACTTATCAAAACTTTTGCATTCCAGACTTTATTAATGATAAGGACCCTTCAATAGTCCATTTGAGAACATGTATGTCTTTTCCAACAGACACCATTGTTTAGTGCTCTTCAGAGACAATTGGCTAACTACAAAAGAAAACTTATTACTTTATTGATAGACTTCCCCTTTTCTTCCCACCTTTCTTTCTTGTCTCCTTCTGTTTGTTTCTTTTTCTTAAGTTCCCCAATTCCCTCCCATTTCATTAGTTACTTATTTAATTGGCTTATATATTCAACCATTTATGCAACAAATAGTTATTAAGTGCCATTCTTGCCTAGTTCAACTTAATTTTGTGCTTTCTTTTGCCCTTCTTATTGATCAGATGAAATAGAATAGAATGATGTCAATGGTGACATCCAAGAAATTCCTAGCTATGGGAGTGTATGGGACTTGGGGAGGAATTGTGCAGCTATAAAGATATATATCCTAGGGCATACATGGAAATTAATTAATATTTTATATTCAGTGTTAGACCACTTGAAATATCCTTATTAAGCAGGGGTTTATTTGGAGAAACATTGCAAATTGATAGGAATAAAAATCTAGAAGTACCCGTAAAACTTCCCAAATCATTCAGTGTAGGTCAGTTGTTCTCAACTCTCAATAAGTGATAATTTTGCCTTCTATAACAGGGAATGTATAGCAATGTTTGGAGACGTTTTTGGTTTCACAACTGGGTTGTCTATGTGTGTTATTGTGATCTACTAAGAAGCCAAGGGTGCTGCAAAACATCTTGCAACATACAAGATATTCCCCCCAAAGAGGGGTATCCAGTCCCAAATGCCATTGGTGCCAAGGTTGAGAAGCTGTGCTGTAGGCCTTTCCATAGGTGCTGCCAAGCACTAGATGCAATGTTCCTTCTTTTCCTTCCTTTAGTTTACAAAACTCTAATTACTCATCTTAAATTCAGCTCAGAGGACTTTTTCTCTTCAAAATGTTATCCCAAATTAATCCTTTTGCCCTACTAATATGCTCAAAGAGAATTCTCTTATTGCTCTAGGTTTTTCCCCTCTTGCACATTAAGTCATAACTGAATTCTTTACATTTCTGTCTCCTACAGTAGGCTGTAAGCTGCTCAAGGACACGGCAAGTGTGTCTTGTTAACCTTTGTAACTCCAATGCTTACTGCATGCCAGGTACTTAGTATGTGTTTATAGAGAGAATGAAAAGAAATAGGTGATTAATATTTAAAATGCCAGCAATGAGTTGCTGTCAAAGGTCAGTCCCCTTTACTTTTCAGTAAATGATAGCTCCTGGTCTTTCTCTGCTAGCAATCCAAAACATCATCAAAATGGATTTCTGAAAAGGGAAAAGTTAAGTGTGGCTGATAAAGAATTACAAGAGAAAAGAGACCGTGCATGTCTGTTAGTATTAGACATTGGTATTTTAGCATTTGAAAATATCCTAACAGATCAAATACATGTTGACATTGAGGAGAAAGCAAAGATTTTGTCTTATTATACGAGCATGATTTCTGACAAAGAAGCCAGAATGCCAAGCTGTGAGACCATGATGCCATCAGATACCAAATGATTGGGCCTCCTGCACCTCGACATAGCCAGAGGTGGAAGACTGGCCACTTGCAAAAGCTAAGGAGCACACACCAAGTGCATTACTTCCAGATCAAGGCAGCACTTCCAGATAGAAGGTCTTCTTTTTTAATATATTTTTATTGGTGCAATGTAATTATAAATCATAATGAGGTTTGGAGTGATAGAAACACACATGTACACAGCACTTGGTGTGTTTCCCTCCCCCTTCCTGAACATATCACTGAGATTGGTGTTGATGACTGCATGTATGTTCACAGAAGAACTTCTAATGCAGCTACCCAGGAGATACTGATTTGCTTGTATATTAGTCAGGGATTTTCAGAGAAATAGGACCAGTGGGAGACAGAGATAGATACAATGCACATAGTTAGATTTATTGTGATGGATTGGCTTACATGATCATGGAGGCTAAGGATTTCCAAGATGTTCTGTCAACCAGCTGCAGCACCAGCATGGTCAGTGGTATAATTCCAGGCTGAGTCCAAAGGCCTGAGAGCCAATGGCATAAGCCCCAGTCCAAGGGAAGGAAAATAGACTTCCAAGCTCTGGCAAGCAGGCAGGCAAGCAGGCTGGCACACAGATGAAGGGGTGAATCCCCCTTTCTTCTACATTTTGTTCTATTCAGGTTTTCAATAGACTGGAGGATGCCCACCCATGTTGGGGAGATCAGTCTACTTTGCTGAGGCCACTAATTATAATGCTAATCTCATTGGGAAATATTCACCGAGAAATAATATTTAACCAAATATGCAGGCATCACCTGATCCAGTCCAGTTGATACATAAAGTTAAACCGCTACTACCACAGT
This sequence comes from Graphiurus murinus, assembly GCA_004027655.1. Classification (NCBI taxonomy): domain Eukaryota; kingdom Metazoa; phylum Chordata; class Mammalia; order Rodentia; family Gliridae; genus Graphiurus; species Graphiurus murinus. The sequence continues at coordinate 15,731 of PVLC010002725.1, forward strand.
GGCTTGTGTTTGAACTGAGAGTTGGTGTGGGAGTGTGGTAAGAGATTCTAAGAGAGTTGATATAGACTTGGTACTGCAGCAGAGGGTCATGTGTACCTCTGCCTCCCTGTGGAATGAAACACTGGCAGGTATTCTTTTCTTGACACATGAAAGCTGCTTGAAACACAGCATTCCTCTTCATTTTGTACCTTTTGGGTATGTTTTGAAATTTCTAACTGTGAGAGAAATTTTTTATCTTTACTTTTGGAAGGAAATATAAAGAAAGCATGTGGGACCAGGAAGCAGTAATTACAACAGAACGTGAAAAAAATACGGACGAAGGGAAAGATTTCTAACTAGAACTGAAAAAAAAAAAAAAAAAAAAAAAAAAGTAGAGAAGTAACTTGAAACTTACTGAGAAAGTCCTGGAAATTTTTCTGCTTTTTTTTTTAACAAAATTGTGCAGCTTTGCCATTTAAAAATATTTTATCTGAGATATTGACATGGGCATGAAGAAATTTTCTAAACAAAAATTGTTTTTATGACACTTCTAATTAAATAAGTAGGATAGAAAGAACAGCTTAAAATGCTCATTAGTCACATGAAAAATGATTTGAAATAAACAAGTAAGGTAAATCAAAGTATGAGAAGCATACATAAAATGCACTTAAAAATCTACATAGCAATTTTGGATTTCCAGAAGCAAATGGTAAGAGCAATATGACTTGTTACATAAATCCCATGTTTACAAGATAAAAAAGTATAATAAAATCCTAGAAACATGTATTTTGTATGTGTGCATGAGATAGTCAACAAGGTTCTTAAGAACTTTCTGACAATGGGTACCTTGAGAGTACTTCTCATAGACTTTAGTGGGGTGTGAAAGAAATAACTGATCACATTTCTCAGGGTGGTCACTGCTGATGTTGAGTCCTGTTACTTTCCTATAATTTATCCATTCAGCGTGAATCAGGATACCTCTTGAGCAATTTTATTTTATTCTGGTGGTATTTGGAGAGAGAGAATGGGGGGGGGGAGAATGAATAACCTCTCTTCTGATGGCAGGCCTATATAAGAAGATCACATATAGTCAAAATTATGTATCAGTTGCTAGCCTTTTGAACCACTGTTGCAGAAGTCCACGTGCAGATAGAGGGAGCCATGAATCAGGTATGCAGAGAAAAGCACAGATTTGAGTGAACTTTTGAAGCCTGATTGCATCACTGTTCTCAACTTCCAGGACATTATTTGGTTTGTTATAAGAAATGAAAGGGTGAGGGAAGGTTCTGTTACTTAAAATCAAATGAGTTTAAAGTAATGCAAATTTCCCTAAGCCTTGCATTTATTCTTTTTATTTCCTTTGGCTAAGTTGCTTGTTTTTGTTGAAATGAGCTGGGGTTATTTTCATTGAAGAGTGCCTGAAGAGCACGTGGTCTATGTCAGTCAGTGTCAAGAAGCTTTAACAACCAGCTAATTTGGGCAGAAAACTGAGGTCCCTAAAGAGGATGTGAATTCCAGTATAATGCAACCTAAATTTTGTCCTAAATATGAAGAAATCATTTGGAATATTATTTTGTCTTAGTTGAGCTTGGGATTGTATTTTAATATTCAGAAGATGAAAGACTCTCTTGGGTGTAGGTCAAACTCTGGTATAGTACTGGCCTAACATTCTCCTCTGTCCATTTTCTTATAGCTATTTGTGGAAACATGTCTTTTAGGTTATGATCTTCTTGAAAGCCAGAACCACTTGTTATTTCTCTTTTCATCCCCTCTGGGTGTTTGTAGAATAGCTATCACAAAAGGGATGATCAGTAAGAACCCCTGATGTTCCTTTTGCAAGAGGAGGAACTTTCTGGAGTGGCTTAGGTTGACAAAAGTTGCTCTGGGAGAAGAAACACAGAGGCTTCGATCTTTCGTATGTAACATGCATCAAGTATCTTCCTTGGCTGAAATAGCTTGGTTTTCTTAATCAAATTAAACCCATTGCTATAGTCAAAACTACACTAAGAGTCCATCTAACTCCAGTAAGAATCATAATCATCAAGAATATGAACATTAATAAAATTATGGAAAGGATGTGGGGAAATATACACTCTTTGCACTGAATGGATTGTAAATTAGTAAAACAACTATGGAAATGGTACAAATGGTCCTCATTCCTCTTTCATGTTTTGTTTATCTGAGAAATTATTACATATATTTTTTATTTTTTGAAGGATATTTTCAATAAATTTAAGATTCTAGATTTCAAAGGTGCTTTATTATTTTTAAATATTTTTCTCTACATTTTAAAAATAGTGCTCCATTTTCTCCCCTGGCACTTGAAAGTCATTTCTTCTGGTTTACCTAACATCTGATAAGGACTTTGTGCTAATTCTTACCTTGCTTCTCAGTGAAGTATTATTGCTCATGCATGAGCGTGCACCCGCACGTGCGCACACACACACACACACACACACACACACACACACACACACCATTGGTACCTATGTAGCACTACACCATCCGAAGCCTTTTTAATTCGAGTGGAGTAGGGGAGAGGCTCACACTGCCAGGGATGCTATACCATATCTCTTTCAGAGAGATTTGAGAAGAGGCAGGAAGAGGGAGCACAGATGATAGCCTCTTTAAGTAAAGTCTGCCCTTTTATACTCCCTGGAGAAGAAAAGCTAAGCTCCATTCAAAGCAGGTAGGATTGGCCCTCTTCACCCTGAGAGTTCATCTATTTATGGTCAAAGGGTGACCTCTTCTTTTCCCATGAAGTTGTTTATTAGGTACACTTTGGACAAAATGAATAGCTGCCCCTCGAAGAGAACACATCTTAGCCTGAAAAGTAGATTATTTCTGTGAGCGTGTAAAATTGTATAAAATCAAGACAGAGAACTGTCTGCTGAAACCTGTACTCTTCTGCACTCACATAGATGAAGAGTCTGCTACTTTTGCTAGGTTCTCTAAAATTAGCTCGGGCTCTCAAGCTGCTGGGCTCTGAGCAGCAAACCTAGGCAGCCTTCACGCAGGTAAATGATAGGTGAGAATAGTATGTCCTTTTGACCTGCTCTCCGTAGCTCAACTCCAGTGAAGATTATTTAATAATGACAATGTCTTCAATAGCATTCTCATGTAAAACTCTGGCTTTGATCTGAAATACCAATGACATATATTTAGACAAGTTTCCCTTGCTGTGAGGCAAAACTCATTATGATGCAATCACTTTAAACGAGAGTACATATGGGTTATTAAGTATCAAACTGTGTGTGTTTATTGCTCATTACTATATTTAGAGGTTTAAATAGCTTTACTGCTTTGAGAGATAGTTATAAGCTTTCAAATATTTAAAACCTAAACAACTAAACTGTTCGTTTATTCCAAGTTCATGACTGTGTTTAGACAGGAGCAAAACGTTTCTCATATTCAACTTTCCATCAGTGAAGGGAGATTCAGGCAGGGAATATGGAGGAGACATTTTCTAAATTAGAATATCAGTAGGTAGAGAGACAATACAAAGTTAAAGTGTTGAAGCTTGTATTTGGATCATTCTGGTTAAAACTGATTTGGATGAAAATAAAGAGGGAGTTTGGGCTCAGCATAAAGGGGTATCTCTTTGGTTGTGACTGTAGTGAGCCAGAAATCTGGAGCCATCAAGAAAAACTAACTGAGGCTGCTTTCTTTTTCAGATCTCAGCATCCACTACCACAAGGGAACATGTGTAGCAGTCACAATTGCTTAGTGATTGGTCTATCTATTTGCTCAGGCAATCTCAGATATAAAAGATATAAAATATGAGAGTGATAGTCTTCCAAAAATTGGTTATAATTAAAGGTAATTAAAGCCTTTGGGAGATATACCAATATATGATAAAAACTCAATATCAAGCTAAAACTACTGCTGATAATCCTTACTTTTCTTTTTGTTGCTCTTGTTGTTAAAGACAATTAGGAGATAGTGTAGTTTGATAAATTCTTTTCCTTTTTCTTTTTTTTTGGCAATAAAGCTGTAACATTAAATACAAAGCAGGTACTCATTGGAAAACATGTACAATTATAATTTAAAAAATTCTGAAGCAAGCTTCTTACATACATGGAAATAATAATAATAATAATAATAATAATACCTTTGCCTTTTAAATTATTCTCCAGGTGTCAGGTGCCAGCTGTGGTTGCAGAGGAGGTTTTGGCAGTGAGATTACCAGAGAGAAGAAACACACAGAGTCAACATCAGGAAAATGACAGCTTTATTCTATAGACCGGTCCCTTATATGGGGTTCTAGGCAAAATGACTCATGTTCACACCAGCACACATGACATGCACATGTGTTTTGCGTTTTGCCTAGTCAGTCATACTTATATGAACTATATACACATCTGCAGCTGCACAGTTTGACCTGCTTAGTCATGCTGATGTAACTAAATGCTTATCTGCGACTGCACACATCTACAGCTGTAATGAGCAAGTTCCGTTATATCCTTACCATTGGCCTGTATTTCCTCTGGACCCCATATTCCACCCCTACAGGGTGGCGGTGTGTGACTTGACCCAGAGAGCATTGCATTGGGCCCAAAGACCACAGTAGCAATAGAGGGTGTAACAGGTGACTGTTAGTCCTCCAGCTACACAGGTGAGGATAGTCAATATCTATCTGCAGGAGGAGTCCAGTGAGTTCCAAGAGGTTGTAAAAGGGTCTTCCTGTAAGGCATAAATACCCTGTACCTCTGCATCCATCTTTGCTAAGGCACATGCATCTGTTGCTGGTGATCTGGAATTTATACGCAACATTCTGCATGGAGAAGAGCACACATTCCATCTGGGGCAGCAGTGAGCATGTCTAACGCCAGTCTCTCCTGCAAAACCACCTTCTGCATCTGGGTGGTTTCATACATCAAAGGGGAAAGAGCCCTATGGGACATATTTAAAGCTTCAGAAACATGTTGGGCTAAGTCTTCCACCTAAAGTTTTACATCTGTAGTACCACCTTTTGGAACAAACAAGGCTAAAGAGTAAAACCACTAAGTGGGTGGGAGTACATGGTGCCAGTAGTGATATAGGAGGTCCCAATTATTAGGCTTATGGGCCAGAGTCAGGAGTATTCAATTCTGTATATAGGTCCTTCCCTTGGTACACTTTCCTGTCCGATGGGCAGGAAGATATGGCCAGTCATAATGCTTGCAAACCCAGAGATAGTGATCTGGGAGGAAAACAGTGGGCTTGGTCCCTATTAGTTTCAGCGTATCTCACCACTGGTTGGCATCCAGTAAGTGAGTGACATTCTGACATAGCTCTTGGGGCAACCATTCCGCAATTCAATTAGATACAGACCAGTTCACCTGTTCTATACAAAAACGGTGCTATGCTTGTAAGCTCTACATGTTCCCCTGTTAGTTAGCCCCACCTGTTTTCTATAGCATATCCCAACAAGGTATGTGAATGGGGAGGTGGGGGTATTTAGGTCTCTGTGCAACAAGTCATCTGTTGTGCAAAATCTCTCATCCCATTCTGGGCTGCTGTGGTTCCAGGTTTGTAAGGTAGTCCAGTTGTCTGCAGTAGCGGGGGTGATTCACCACGGAGACCCTTGGCTGTTTCCACTGGTAGCTTGGTGCATACAGTGCATACCCAACAATGGCAATGGGAGGTGCTGTGCAGTCTTGAAAAGTTGTGTTCCCAGGAAAGCAGAGTATTCCTTGCCATTAACCTGAATGGTAGGACAAGGCAAAGAGAGATACCATCGTAGATAAATCCTTTCTTTCCAGGAGAATGCAAGTGAGAGAATGTCTTGTGAGAGAACAGTGGCTGGAATAGTGGCTGCTCCAGGGTGATGACAGCACAACAAAGCACCCTGGATAGAAGGCAAAGGGTTAGGAACACCCTCCAGAAAATACAAGGGAATAGGTTGTAGTCTTATGACCTGTGTGCCTTTCAAAATTGTGTCTTTTGCTCATAGAGGGGAAGCATGATCAGTACCAGAGAGAGTCAGGCAGCTGTCCAAGGATTCAGTTGTAACTAGGTCTTCTGTCCCAGGCCCCGTGGCTCCAGGAGTGCAATCCATGGCTCCTGAGACACCTGCACAGGCCAGGTCCACTCCCAGAAATCTTGCTGTCCCAGGGCCAAGGTTTAGGTACAGGGAGTAAGAGGGGTCCTTCTTTTACCTCTGGTCACAACTGAGGTTCCTCAAAGTTTCCTATTACCTTCAAAGTATAGGGCATTCTTACTAATATCTTATCTAAGCAGGCCTGTCCACTATAGCGAGGTTGCTTATTGAAAAGCCACACTGCCATGGATACTTATGCCCACCATCTCTTCCAATGGAGGGCAGAGGCCTTCAGTTTCTCTTTAAGGAGTCTATTAAAGTGTTCAACCATTCTGGCTGCTTGGGGCTGGTAGGGAACATGCAAATGCCAATATACGCCATTGTCCTCAGCCCAGGTCTGTACTTTTGGCCTGTAAAATGAGTACCTATGTTACTTGTCACTACCAAGGACCATTCATAGGCCACTGACAGCTGTTCAAATGTGGTATAGTGTATTTCTGGTTATCCTGAGCTACAAGGTAGACAAAACCCAAATCTATGGCCATATCCATGGCTGTCAGAATATACCAGAGGCCCTGATCCATTGTGGTGGGCCAGTGTAGTGAACCTGTCATTCCTGTAAAGGTTGAGTATCTCTGGGAACCCTAAGTCTCTGTGGCTGGTGTTCTGTACAACAAGGACACTGATGTACAGTGTCTTGAACTTGAGCACTGGTGAAAGGCAATTCCTACCTCTCGGTTATAAGCCCCATGGTGCAGGCATGTGCATGTCCTAGCTTGTTATGTAACCACCGTGCTATTGTCAAGGGGTCCAGAGGTAGTTGAAGAGCCCAAACATGTGCCAAAGTGTCCGTAGCATCATTACTGGATGACTGTGTGCCCCAGAACATTATATAATAATTCCTTCCTGGAGGCCCTGTTATTGTTTCCACAGGTCCTCCCACATATTCTTACTGCACAATGCATGCATGGTGCCCAATCAACCAGTCTTGTGCTGCCCCTTGGGGGCAGCCATGAGGTTAGCCCTCAGTAGACTCCCATTTGTCTGTACGGACATGCAATGGATAAGTCTCCTTCATGAGTGCTAACCAAACCACTCAGAGATTAGCCTATTGGCTAGCATATCTGGCACTGGTCTCAACACAAAAGTTCTTGTGGCAGGCTGTAAGGCCATAACTGCTTATGTGGGTAGCTGCCCATGATAGGAACCATCAGTATACTATACTTTGAAGGATATAGGGGCTCTCTTTTCCTCATAAGGACTTGGGGTATCTTCCACTTCTGTGGGTTCTCAGGGGAATGTTGCTCATAAATGTACTGGCCCCAGCAAAGTATGTAGCTGCTTAGACAAAGGGCTACTATAAAACCATGCTTGTTGCTATAAACCATGTGCAATTGGGCTATCCTTGTCTGGGGGGACTTGAGTCTAGGACCTCAGCCAGCCTTCAACAGGGTAGATGGTCTGTACCATCACTGACCCAGTTCCTGGGCTGGACCATCCCTGATCCAGTTCACAAGCTAAGAGGGCAGCATATATGGCCACTAACTGTTTTTCAATGAAAGAGTAGCATGCCTCTCCCCCTTTCCAGAGCTGTTACCAAAATTCAACTGGGCTATTCCCAGCACCTTGTTTCTACTGTAACCCCCATCCAAAACCTGTTTCATCCACTTGGAGTGTTTCAAGAAAGGATGGGCAGGATCTACTACCTGCAGAGGAGTCTGTGCTTGTGTCACCACCTTCTTGGTGGCAATAAGTGCAATTTCCATTTTCCGGGTCCCAAGTCTTCCCCTTATGAACAAGGTGGTATAAGCATTTGCCAAACCCCCCTCAAACTCAGATGTATCTGTAACTTATTTTTTCTGTCAGAGGATACACTTGTATCCTGTCTATCACTGATTTACATATAACCTTTGTCCTACTCAGCCAGACAACTCCCAAGAATTTGACAGAATACCCAAGTCCCTGGACCTTGTCTTTGTTGACAGGCCACCTTCTTTCCTGGACAATGACTAAGAAGCTACATGCACTTACTTCTAACTTTGCAAGATAATCAGAGGTTAGCCCATCATCAGTATAATGGAAAAACCATACAGTCTCAGGCTTCCACCAGGAGGCTAAAACCTGTGCCACCAGACCATGACATAAGGTGAGACTATGTATTTATCTCTGGGGCTATACCAAAAAGTTCCATTGCTGCTCTACCCAGGTAAAAGCAAACTGTTCTTGGCTTTCTAAGATAGTGTCAATGGAGAAAAAAGCATTAACCAAGTCTACAACATAATAGAACTGTTCCAGTTTATGTGACAGGTGATCAATCAGTTCTGAAATGTTGGGCACCACTGCATTCAAGGGTGGTTTCACTTTATTTCTTTCCCAATAGTCCACTCTCTTGAGCCAGGAGCTATCAGGTTATTTCGCTGGCTTCATGGGAGAGTTGAATGGGTGGATCACACTTGCCTCTTCTATCTTCAGTATCATTTGCCCAATTTCCTCCTCTCCCCCTGGTAGCTTGTACTGCCATATATTCAACAATGTATTCACAATCTATATTCACAATCCTTGTGGCTTGCGGGAGCTAGGGGGTTGTAAAGAGCATGATGGGGATGTCCTTTAGTGATGGTCTTTACCACATGTGCCTGTAGCCAGAAATCTCCAATAGTTGTCTGCAGTCAATCCCAGGAACATTTCTACCCCAAGTATTATGTTCAGCTATGGGGGATATACACACATATTTTTAGGAGGCAGACATCCTATTTCCTACATCACTGGTGCATATCAAACCACTATGAGATGGACTCCATAACCCTCTATGTCAGCCTTAGGTCTGGTAAACTTGTCCAGATTGCCAAAGAGAAGGGTACTGTCTGTTCCCATATCAACTAGTGCCAGGATGCATCGCACACTGCTGGGGGCAATAAATAGTCAATTCCACATGTGGTATCAATTTAGCCAGTTCCCCCATTAACCTGGTACCCTGTCTGAATCCCTAGTCTTGGAGGAAGTCAGCTACACATATCTCTCAGGCACATCTGAGGGAGCCTACTGAACTACTAGAGCAAGAAGTTGGAGCAGACTCAATATGGCCGTGCAAAGCTTTTTTGGTGGCTGCTAGATGTTGCTCTAATTCTTCCTCCTACAAATGCAGCTGGTGGACCTGCTAAGTCAGCTCTTGTCTATCATAGCTGGCATTATGCAGTGCTGTCCAGAACCTACGGGTCACCTGTCCAGCTGCCTCTATGTGCACTGCTGGGATGTTTGGTTTCAGTGCCTCGAATGCCCTCTGGATCTCATCCATCTGGGGATGTATATCATCCCAATCCTCTGTGGGATCCACACCACCAGATATTCAGCTACTGGGAACCAACAGGAGGCAGAGGCCACATATCCTCCACTCTGGATCGTTCCTCCTGGGGCTGCTTCTCCAGAAGGGTGCTAGGAGCACTCACCTCATCCTACCAACCATGCCAAGTGTCAGGGGCCAACTGTGGTTGCAGAGGAGGTTTTGGTGGTAAGATTTCCATAGAGAAGAAACACATGGAGTTGCCATCAGGAAGAGAACAACAAATATTATTCTACAGACTCCTGCTGTGCCTTATATAGGGATCTGGGCAAAGTGGTGCACATTCATGCCAGGCTGGCATGTTGTGTTTTGCCTAGTCAGTCATACTTACATAACTATATACACATCTGAAGCTGTGCAGGATGATCTGCCTAGTCATGCTCATATAACTAAGTGATAATCTGAGACTGAGACTGTACGGGATGAGAATCCATCTGCAGCTGCGAGGGTGAGTGGGGTCATGTCCTTGCCACCGTCCTGTATTCCCTCTGGTCCCCCACATCCGGACATAGTTATTTATAGGTGCTTTTTATGGAATGAGTCTCATAACAAAAGACTTACTTTTGGAAAATGAAAGTGCTAATGTGTAATTTTTCAAATAATGTATTATTTTAATTAGGCTTTTCCAAACTCCCTTTTCTAAGGTTTATAATGGCTTAGACAACCATAACAATTCTGATCCATTGTCTAAGGAAAGACTTAAGGCCACTCTCCTGTAGGGACTAAGCTGATGTAAAAGGCTGGGAATGTACCATATGAACACTGCTGCACTCTCAAACAATCTTTGTAGTGTTATGGCTTTGTAGTGAACAGGTGTGTTGAATGAGACTCTTGCCTTCACAGGTAGTTTTGAAAATTAAATCTTAATTTTCCCAAACAGTACACATTAAAGATAGGTTCCTTAAGATATAATTTTATTAGCCATTTATTGGTTTGAACAATCCTCTCAACTACTAGTGATAATAAAATTATCTTAAACTGTCATTTGTTGGATGTTTTCCTTCTTTAATAGTGTGAAACTACTGATTGTGGTGGTACACACCTATAATCCCAATACTTGGGAGTCTGAGACAGGAGGATTGGCAGGGTTGAGATCAGCCCTGCCTCAACAACTTAGTGAGACTCTGCTTCAAAAATAAAACATAAAACAGTGCTGGGAATGTAGCTCAAAGGCAAATGCTCCTCAGTTCAATCCCTAGTACATATGTATAATACACACACACACACACACACACACACACACACACACACACAGATATAGTGTCAGCCTTGACCTTGGCTGAAGTTTATTCGCTTTTGCTTTTACATGTAACAACTTACTACATTAAGAAGGTATAAAAAAATGCACTTGTAGCTGCTGGGACTAGAATGATCCTCCGTAACGTTCCCTAACTTCTCTAAGTAAAAGGCTTGAAGATATAAACCCTGTAGGAAGAGTTGTGTTTAACCTCTACAAGACTGTGAGTCTCAAAGTTACGTGACGGTGTGTTTAATGATGGCTGCCTGTTCAAGAGCTCCCAAGTCAGCTTTTTACATTTTGTTGCATCTCATTGCATATTTTGACCATTTTTAATTCAGAAACAGTGCTTCACTTTTAATCTAGTCCATAAAACAAAGGTCTAATAATGACCTTGTTGACTCATTCACTTAATGCTTATTTATCAAATACTTCTGATGTGAAATATGTTATTTTCAAAACACTGAAAGACTCAAACTCAGTCTTGAGAAGGTTAAAATATATTAAGATATTAAAAAGGTGTGAAAATTATGATACCAAAAAGTAGAATTAAAAAGTCATATTTTAAATCATGAAGAAAAGAGATTGTTTATTCAAAAAATGGTGAGGAGAACAGGACTAGTGAAATCGTAAACAGACATTAACTTTATGGGGAGCAATTTGGCAATATTTGTCAAAAGGTCCAGAAATTGTACTTTGCTCTAGAAAACTTATTTTAGGAATTTGTTTTGCAGGTATACTTATACACGAGAGCCTTTTTTTTTTTTTTTTTTTAGATTGACGATTGAACCCAGGAGCATTCTATCCCCAAGATGTACCCCCAACCTGATTTTATTTATTTATTTTTATTATGAAACAAGGTCTACCTAACTTGCTGAGGTGGATCATGAACCTGCAATCCTCCTGTCTCAGCCTCCTGAGTACTGGGATTACCACACCTGGCTGACATTTTTTTTATGAATATATTTATTGTAGCATTGTCATTGGTATTTATAAAAAGAATAGAGACAACTTCAGATTCTCATATGTGGACTTTCCTTAAAATTAATAAGAGTTGATAAAAAGAACAAACCATCCTCTAATGAGATGCACTAATAGTACATGACACTTCTGTGTTGTTATTGTAAAAATGTATAAACTAAGTATAAGCATGTAAAATCATCAAAAAATTCCAAACCTGAAGACATTATACAAAATATCTAACCAGAACTACTCAAAGTGTCAGTGTCATGAAGAACAAGGGAAGGCTGAGGGCATATCATGGATTGCTGGATGCTAAGGAGCTATGACGACAAGTCAATGCAATGTAAAGCATTGGATTGAATCCTAGAGTAGAAAAAGAACATTAGGCCAGGCGTGGTGGCGCACGCTTGTAATCCCAGAATTCGGGAGGCTGAGACCGGAGGATCCCGGTTTGCGGCCAGCCTCAGCTACCTAGTGAGGCACTCCGCAACTTAGTGAGACTCGGTTTCAAAATAAAGAATAAAAAATAGGGCTTGGGGATATAGCTCAGAGGTAGAATACCCCTGAGTTCAATCCCCAGTACCGCAAAAAAAAAAAAAAAAAAAAAAAAAAAAAAAAAAAAAAAAAAAAAAAAAAAAAAAAAAAAAAAAAAAAAAAAAGAACATTAGGAAAACAGGAAAAATTCAAGTGGAATATGTAGTTTAGTTAGTAGAATTATAATAGAGTTAATTTCTTAGTGTTACTAATTATATAATGGTCATGCAATGTGATAACATTAGAAGAAACTGGATGAAGGATGTATGGGGAATCTCTGATGTTTTGCATCTATTATATGTATATGAGAAGATATACATGTTCAAATATGCATAGAATACCTTTTTAATAAAACCTGCAGCCAGGTGTAGTGGTGCACCCTTGTAATCCCAGTGCTTGGGTGACCGGAGGATCCGGGCTCGTGGCCAGCCTCAGCTACTTAGTGAGGCCCTCCGCAACTTAGTGAGACCCTGTTTCAAAATAAAGAATAAAAAATAGGACTAGGGATGTAAAATGCCCCTCGGTTCAATCCCCAGTACCATAAAAAATTAAAAAAAAATAAAACCTGCAGTGTGATTGTGTACTTAGGATCTGTATGCAGTCACAGCTTTCCTTGGACTTCCAGCTCTATAACTCATGGAATTTGTCTTTCTACCTTAGGCTTACATGGCATTATAACAAGGAGAGCATTATGGATGTCGTTGTAAGTATTAAATTGAGTGCCCATCACAAATAAAGATTTGAATGATAGCAGATAACTTAGAAGAAGAAATTAAAGTAATATAAGGATGGATAGAAATAGTAGTAACAGTAGAAATAGGAATGGTAGTAATAGTGGTACTTGTAATGCTCAAAATGGATTAAACACTTAAGTGCAATACTTAAAGCTATGAAACTACTAGAAGAAAACATAAACAATTCAGGAGTAGGGAAGAATTTTGGGAGATAAGACCCCCAAAGCATGGGAGACAAAAGCAAAAAGAGACAAAAATGATATTACATCAAACTATAAAGCTTCAGCACAGTAAAGAAAACAGTCAACATAGTAAGAGACAACTTACAAAATAGGAAAACATATTTTCAAACTATATATCTAAGCCGGGTGTGGTGGTGCACGTTTGTAATCCCAGCATTTGGGAGGTTGAGACCAGAGGATCCGGGTTCGCGGCCAGCCTCAGCTACTTAATGAGGCACTCTGCAACTTAGTGAGACCCTGCTTCAAAATAAAGAATAAAAAACAGGGCTGGGGGTGTAGCTCGGAGGTAGAATGTCTCTGAGTTCAATCCCTAGTACCGCAAAAAAAACCCCCAAAAAACAAAAAACAAACAAAAAAACCCCTATATATATTCTGGTATCCTCATTTATTTGAAGTCCCTCTTGATTCCTACTTTCTCTTTAGTTTCCACACATAAGAAAAAAAAAAAAAACATATATGACTCTTAACTTTTTGAGACTGGAAGATCATACTGAGGATAAGATTCTGCATTTTCATCCATTTTCCTACAAATGATATAAATTTGTTCTTTATAGCTGAGGAATATTCCATCGGGTGTATATTCCACATTTTATTTATCAGTTCATCTGTTGATAGATACCTAGGTTGATTCCATAATTTGGATATTGTGAATTGTGCTGCTATAAACAAGAATATGCATGTATAAATAAAGGTATGAAAAAGCTAGGCATCTAACAGTGTTAATAACCTGAATATTTAAGGAATCCCGAAAACTCAATAGAAAAAAAGTTAAAAATGGGCAATAGATCTAAATAGACATTTCTAAAAATAAGATACAGTTGGCCAACAGCTATATGACTAAATTCTCAACACTACTAATCATCAGGGAAATGTGAGTCAAAGCCACAATGAGATATAACCTCACCCTAGTAAGAATGGCCATATTCTAGAAGACTAAAGATAGCGAATGTTGGTGTAGATGTGGAGAAAAGGGAACTCTTGCACACTGTAGGTGGGGATGTAAATTAGTACAGCCACTATGGAAATCCGTATGGATAGTCTTCAAAAAATTAAAAATAGGACTATAATATAATCCAGCAACTGCATCCCTGAATATATTTTCAAAGGAAATGGAATCAGCCTGTTGAGGAGACAGCTGCACCCCCACATTCACTGAGGCACCCTTCACAATAGCCAAGAAATGGAAACAACCTAAGCGTCCATCAACTGGTGAATGGATAAAGAAAATGTGTTAAATATACAGCATGGTACATGGATACTATTTAGCCTTAAAAAACCAAAATACTGTCATTTGTGAAGGTATTACTCAACATAATCCAGATCACTTAACTGAATTATGCTGAGTGAAATAAACCAGACACTGAATCACAAGTACCACATAATCTCACTCTCAGGTGGAATCTAGCAAAATTGATCATGGCGGTCAAGGGCAGAAGGGTAGCTACCAAAAGCTGGAGAGAGTAGTGGGGAAAGAGTGAAAGGGAAAGGTTATTCGGTGGTACTAAGTTCCAGTTAGATATAAACAAGAAGCTCTGGGGTGCTATTGCACAATAGGTCGACTACATATACATATACATATACATATAGTATATTTAAAAAGCTAGAAGAAAGGATTTTGAGATTTAACCATCTAGAAATGATATTTGAGGAGAAAGATATGTTTAGCCTGATTTAATCATTATACAACATATACATGCATCAAAACATTACATGGCACTCCACTAAGTTGTACAGCTTTCTTTTGTCAGTTAAAATAAATTTAATAAAAAAATAATAAGGACAGAATCACCTCTCACTATGTAGAATGGATACAATTATAATGACTGGTATTATCAAGTATTGGCAAGGATGTAGAACATTTGGAAGTCTACTGCTGATAGGCATGCAAAATGCTACAATAACATTGGAAGCCAGTATGGCAATTTCTTATAAAATTAAACATACATTTGCCTTGTAACCCAACAATGTCATTTTCAGGTATTTACTTAAAGTAAAAGAAACACATGCCACACAAAGACCATAACATTACTCATCTTAGCCAAAAAGCTGGAAGTAACTCAAATACCTGTCAGTTGATGAATGTATAAATTTTGGTGTGTTTACACAATGAAATAATGCTCTATAATTAAAAAGGAACCAAATAGCCAGGTTTGGTGGTACACATTCTAGGGATGCTGACACAGGAAGATTGTGGGTTTGCGACCAACTTCAGCAACTTAGCAAGACACTCAACGGTTTAGCAAGACCCTACTTCAAAATAAAAAGAAGCTAGAGGTTTATCTCAGAAGTAGAATGACCCTGGATTGAATTCCCAGTACCTGAATAAATAAATAAATAAATAAATAAATAAATAAATAAATAAATAAAAATAAATAAATAAATAAGAAAGAGGAGCAAAATATTGATAGGTGTAAATATGGGTGAAATACTATGCTAAGTAGTCAGATATAAGATACTTTGATATGATTTAATATATAAGAATTTCTAATAAAGGTCAAATTAGAATGATAAAGAACAAATCAATGGCTGCCAGTGGCTGTAGGTCCGGAGAAGGTATTAACTGTGAGGTCAGTAAGGGAGCCTCTACTACTTAAGGTGTCATATGTTTCAAATGTGATAGTGATTATGCAACTGTCTATAATTACCAAAATTTCTCAAATTGCTTGCTTAAATGGACTTTATTGTATGTGAATAAATTCCACAAAATATTTGAGATTAACATTTCAAGTCTAATTGGTGAGTGTATAAATCTGTATATATAGGCCTATACTGCTTCATTATCTACAGCTTTTTCTCTCTTTCTCTTTTGCAATGCTGAGTATTGCACCCAGGGCCTTGTACATGCTAGGCAAGAGCTCTACCTCATAGCTATATCCCCAATGTTCCAGTCAGCATTCTTATAGCCATAATCTTAAGATTTACCTTGTGAATTAGAGCAAAGAAGATTTATTTTCTTACAGTTTCAGGTTCAGCCCATGTGAGGCCAGGAACTGTGGATTTTAAGGCATGGTGGCAGGAGGCAGAGAGAGGGAGAGCATATAGGCTGTGGTCCTCACATCATGGAGGCCAGAGCAAGAGAGAGAATGGGGGAGGAGGAGCCATGTATAATCCCCAAGGCTGCAGCCCCAGAGTCCCCCTCCAACCACTACTCAGATAAATCCATTATAATGGATTCAGCCACTGCTGGGGTTACGACCTTCAAGACACAATTATATCAACTCCAAACATCAATTTATTAGCTCTTCAAAGGACCATTCTATATCTAACCATAACACCCAGTCCTAGTTTTATATCTTCAAACGTCTCAGACTTGGTGTTCCTGGAATAATAATAATAATAATAAAATGATGGTGAATGAACTGTTAAGTAGTGCATTCCTCTCTCTTTAGATTTTTGTTTTGTTTTGTTTTGGGTATTGGGCATTCTACCTCTGAGCTCTACCTCCAGCCCTGTTTTATTTTTTATTTTAAAAAAGGGTGTCACTAAATTGCTGAGAGCCTCATTAAGTTACCGAGGCTGGTCTTGAACCTGCAGTCCCCCTGTTTCAGTATCCCAAATACTGAGATTATAGGTGTGTACCACCATGCCCAGTTCTTTAGGTCTCTCTCTTTCTTTCTTTCTTTCTTTCTTTCTTTCTTTCTTTCTTTCTTTCTTTCTTTCTTTCTTCCTTCCTTCCTTCCTTCCTTCCTTCCTTCCTTCCTTCCTTTCTTTCTTTCTTTCTTTCTTTCTTTCTTTCTTTCCCTCCTTCCTTCTTCCTGTTGTGCTAAGGATTGAATCCAGGGGCATTCTACCCTTGAGCTACACCACCAGCCCTATTTTATATTTTATTTGGAAACAGAGTCTTGCTAAGCTGCTGAGAATCTTATAAAGTTGGTGAGGCTGGCTTTGAACCTGTGATCCTTCTGTCTCAGCCTCCTAAGTACTGGAATTGCAGACATGCACCACCATGCCTGACTATTTTCATTTTTTAAAACAATAAACACTTTCATTACATGGACTAAGACAGGAGGGAGGAGGATTTATTTGCCTTTCCAGGTATTTTTATTTTTAATATTTTTTATTGGTGCATTGTAGTCACACATTGTAATGAATATCAGAATGATAAGATCATATATGCACACCTCAGTTGTTGAGCTTACCCACAGATACCACTTGCTCCCTCTCCTTCTCCATACATGATATTGAGATTGGCATTGATAATTTTATACATGTGCATGATATTGATTAAAGTGTTTCCTTCATTAAGTCTCTCTCTCCCTCTTCCCTCCCACCTCCACCTTCTTCCCCAAGACCCCCTCCATCAATCCACTGAGGTTTCTCCTTCTTTTTATGGAATCCCTCTTGTATCCCATTTTCTCTTTAGCTTCCACTTAAGAGAGAAAACATATGACTTTTTATTTTCTGAGATTCGCTAATCTCATTTATCATAATATTCTCTAGTTCTATTTTCCTGCAACTGACATAATTTGGTTCTTCTTTTTGGCTGAATAGAATGCCATTGTGTCTATGTCTCAAAATTTCATAATATATTCATCTGTTGATAGACACCTAGGCTGGTTCCATAATTGGGCTATTATGAATTATGCTGCTATATACATAAATATGCATATCATTATAATATTCTGACTTCAATTCCTTTGGAAAGATACTCAGGATACTCAGGAGTGTTATAGCTGGAACATACAGTGGTTCCTTTACCAGTCTTCCGAGGAACTTCTACACTGATTGCTATAGTAGCTGCACTAATTTGCAATCTCACCAACATTGTATAAGAATTCCTATTTTCCTACATCCTAGCCAGCATTTTTTCGTGATGATTGCCATTCTAATTGAGGTTAGGTGCAATCTCAGTTTAGTTTTGATTTGCATCTCCCTGATTACTAATGATGTTGAGCATTTTTCATATATTTATTGGCCATTTGTATTTCTTTTTTGAAGTGTCTGTGGAGTTCACATGCCCATTTTTTGATTGGATTTTTTTTTAAGTTTTAAGTTCTTTGTATATTCTAGAAATTAGTCTTCTATCACAGGAGTAGCTGACAAAGCTCTCCCATTCTGTAGGCTCCCTCTTTAGATTCTTGATGGTTTCCTTTGCTACACAGAAGCTTTTTACTTTAATGTCATCCCACTTATTAATTCTTTTTAAAATTTCCTAAGGTTTGAGGGTCTTATTGAGGAAGTTTCTACCAGTGCCCATATGGTTTTTAAAAACCTAATAGATGCTATGCTGTCCATTTCTGTTTCTTCCCCACTGTTTTGGGGCAAAGTTGGATTGGTTCTCCTCTAATTTTAAACTAGTTATGGACTCAAGATAGCTTTTGTTAAGGAAAAAAGAAAACTTAGCAAGAAATAATCACACTTTCTTGTGTTAACTTCCTTTAATATGTTTACTTTTCCTGAATTTATTGTTAGATATCTTAAGATTTCTGTGGACTTTGTAAGTTTTCATAAAATTTTGGAGATAGCATAAAAGCGTTTGTTTATATTCTTTTTTTTTTTTTAATCTCAGCAATGACAATCGATTCATCAACTTAGGACATTTGCCTTGTACAAGGAATTGTGCAAATTATTAGTAAAAATACAAGCAAAAATAGTAAATAGGTAAAATAAGGAATCCGTAAACTACTTGAGGGTAAATCAGTTACAACCAAAGGTAGCTTTTAAAATGATTTGTCTGCATTCAATTTTTAAAGAAATATCCTCAGCTTGCTTTTAAAAACTGCTGAGCTCTCTCCACTTGCTTTGTGCTTGGTTCAACATGTCACAAGTTCTACCCCTCCAGGTAAATGTTAGAGTGCTTCTCTATATATGTCATTATCTCCCAACCTAGTTTTCTTTTTTTTTTTTTTTTTTTTTTTGCAGTACTGGGGATTGAACTCAGGGGCATTTTACCTCCGAGCTACACCTCCAGCCCTATTTTTTATTCTTTATTTTGAAACTGGGTCTCACTAAGTTGCGGAGTGCCTCACTAGGTAGCTGAGGCTGGCCGAGAACCCGGATCCTCCAGTCTCAGCCTCCCGAATGCTGGGATTACAAGCGTGCGCCACCACGCCTGGCTCCAACCTAGTTTTCTTCATTCTCTTCCTCTCTACCTTTGGGACACATATTAGTAGGACAGAATGTAAGGAGAATGGAAGATAATATTGTCTGGTACATAATAATCCCTCATTGCATGTTTGGTGTGGATAAGGGAGAATACTCAGCCTGTATGTGGGCAGGTCAGCATGCAGGAAGTCATGGGCAAGGTGTTTGCCAGGGAGACCCTGTGCCTCGAAGGTAGTGTTTCTTCAGGACCACTTTGTGATCAGAAGCTTTAAGGTTAGAGATTCCTCTTTAATTATTTTGTGTGAGGCCTTATATCCCTGTACTTGCCCCATTAATATAAGTGGTCTCCAGCCTGAAAATACTATTTGGTTAGAACAATATTGGCCAGCTCAGAATTGATTGGAGATATTTGGAAACTTAGAGACATTTAAAAAATTTGGATGTCTAGTTCTCTGGCACAATCCTTTGCTGGTGCTGGTAGCAACTGCCCTCTCTAGATGGGGCACACTCTTCATTTGCCACACTCCCAAACATTCCCTAATGTCTTTCTGACCTTGTGATCTTTTAAGTTTTGCCATTTATCATCATTCATGAATGATGATATGCTTCTTCTATTAAAGAGGGAAATAACATATCTTTTATACCATGATGAATAAAACTCTTGCGCATGTCTAAATGCCTATGGAAACTCACTTCTTATATACATAGTAGCTTTTGCTGTGCAGAACTTGTACAACCCAAATGTCTGCCCCAGGGAAGGTATCATACAGTAATATCTTTATTTTTTTTTATTTTTGGTACTGATGATTGAACCCAAGGCATTCTACCTCTGAGCTACACCCCCAGCCCTATTTTTATTTTATTTTGAAACAGGATCTTGCTGAGTTGATGAGGCTGGCCTCAAACCTTTGCTCCTTTGTCTCAGCCTTCCAATTACTAGGATTATAGGTGTGTGCCACCACACCTGACTAGTGCTATCTTTTAAGGTTCACCCTCTTCCCATTCTTTTGTACCCAGTATACAGAAGGAAGATACTTTCTGCACAAATCCTTTATATTATTTTTGTTGTTCATAATGCTATTTAATTCTACTAAGATAATAAGCAGCCATAATCATATTATTTTGCATTATATTGATAGAGATTCAAACACAATTTAGTGAAAACAAATAGCAAAACAACATATTTTTAAAAAATAGACAAAGACTGTCTCTAGAAAAAGAAAGTAATTTAGGCATCTAGGTGAAACTGCCTGCCATTGTAATCAGTAATACATGCCCTAAACTTAGAAATGGGCCCAACAGTCCTTTAAGCAGCCTCAGCTCCCCAATTTTTTATTGTGTTAACATGGTGATTCTCTGAATGATATTTTTGTGTTTATAAGAACATTTTTCGTAATAATGGAACCCATTTTAAGAAAAAATACTTGTAATCACATATTGTAAGACTCCATTAAATGTTCTTTTCAACTTTGATATGACTGTAGTATTCATAAAGGTGTAATAATCTTATCCTTATACCTACAACTTTCCTTATAAACAAAACCAGCTGTGTCCATATTATCTTGAGTCCAGTTTGGCTGATTCTTATTTACAAAATTCTTACTTACCAAATCTAGGTTAAGAGGCTATGAATGTCCTGTAATCCCAGTACCTGGGGGGCTGAGACATGAGGATCAGAGATAGGAGGCCAGCCTTCAGGGACTTAGAAAGAACCTATTTCCAACTAAAATAAAATAAGGCTGAGGGTATAGTTCAGAGGTAGAATGCACCTAGGTTCAAACTCCAGTATCACAAAAGAAAAGGAAAAAATAAAAGATGGCTGGGAATTATGTTTCTGTGCCTCTTTTCTTAAAATATCTGAGTCACTGGCAACTGGCCTTCACTGCTGGGCAACTCGCTGTCTTTCCCTTGTGGAAGCTTTCTCAGTTGAATTTTCCTTTTCCTCTTTGACTCCTTCCCCAGGTCTTTCCATCTTGCTCTTGTCTTGCCAAGCATTGGCTCCATCCCTCATTGCCTTTCCCTTCTCTTTCAATTGTCTTGAATGCATCTTGGAACAAAGAGAAAATGAAAAGTCTCTTGGCTTTAAAATTTTTATTTAAGAACTTGGAAATATGAAAATTTAAGGACAAACATCAAAATTTTACAAGTCTCTGTTTTTCATTTAGCATACCTTAATATCTTCTTACTGTGCTTCAAATGTGTAAATAAAACATTTGCTTTGGATAATGGTATTTAGATTCAAAGATTATAAATTACCTTCTGGTTATAAATATCAAGACCATCATCAGTAATAAAGCTGTATTTCTTAATTACTTCACTTTTACCATCTGCCAAGGAATACATTAAAGAATGTAGTAAACAAAAGGAGGGAGCTGTAAACCCTGACTGAAATGCAAGTGAAACACCCATAGGAGTTTTCTCTTACGATAAATGACAAACTACTGCAGCGTACGATTTGAGGGAATGGGAAGGAAAGGTACTGTCAGGGAAGATTGAAAAGCGGATGTGTGATGAGTGTAAGGCAAACCATTGCTTTTAAGCTGTCTTAAATCTTAACTGTTGGTTGGCGTATGACAGCATATGGAGGTGCTACCTCTTCCTATGTAATTGCATATGTGTGAAAAGGCATTTGTGTGATAATTTGTTAGATTTTGAAATGGAGGTGCACTTACTCAAGTAAGGCAAGATATCAAACTCTGGGCAACATTTTAAGGCAGTAACTGTTGGGCTTGAAATTTTGAAGCCTGTATTTGAACCTGAAAATTGTTTGCCATGCTTGGGCAGTACACTGTTTTCCATCAATTTGAAGCACATGGAATGTTTGAGCAAGAAGGAGTTTAGAAGTCATCTAGTCTACGGATTCATTTTATACATGAGTGAGTTAAAATAAAAATTATGAAATGTATAAAGATGAGTCGAGGACATTTATTTGATGATTCAGTTGATACACATTACTGTAGCTATTAGAGGATAAGACCAAGCCCCTCAAAACCCTCCTCCCTTAAAAATCTAGTGACAAACAGTGATAGTACTTTGAATTCAAAAGAAAACATAGTAAAACCTGCACTCGCTTAAGTGAAAATTGTGTTATCCATGGTTGAGGTGGTGGTAATGACTTAGATACTCGCCAAGTACTATGGAGAAGGTTGGCAGGAACTTCTCAAAAAAAAAAATTTCTCTACTCAACTTAAATAATTAATTATAATTATTTCTGAAGGACAGTTTTAGGGTGTGGTTATTAAGCATTTGGATTTTATTAATCACGATTTATATGATAACTTTAAGAGATTTTGAGGTGTGGATGATAAAGCGTTCTCTTTGCATATTAAGGATTTTTAATTTTAGGATTACCAAGCATCTAATACTATGATCAATTAAAAAATTTAAAGCCTTGCATGGTGATACATGCCTGTAATTCCAGTATCTGAGAGGACGAGACAAGAGAATCTCAGGCTTGAGGCCAGACTCAGCAATATAGTGAGTTTCTGTTTTGAAATAAAAAATAAAAGCCGGGAGTGGTGGCACACGCTTGTAATCCCAGCATTCGGGAGGCTGAGACTGGAGGATCCCAGTTCGCAGCCAGCCTCAGCTACCTAGTGAGGCACTCCGCAACTTAGTGAGACCCTGTTTCAAAATAAAGAATGAAAAATAGAGGTAGAATGCCCCAGAGTTCAATCCCCAGTACCGAAAAAAAAAAAGAGTTGGAGAAATATCTCAGAGTAGAATGCCCTGGGGGTCAATCCCTAGTACCACACACAATAAATACCAAAAATTTAAAAATATATAGTATTTTTTAGTCTTAGTAGTATTAGGAAAATGGACATTGAAGACAATTTCAATGAACTATTGGTTTAGCTTTCAAGAACTGGCTTTAGTATGACATTTCAATATTGTTTCTAGTTAAAACTATGTGAATCAATTATTTACTGTAGAGCCTTATATAATTGCACTGAGAAACAGAAAATAATAAATCAGCTCATTAATAAATCTCAGTGTGAACCTTGAATGAATGAAGGGCATGTGCTAAAGATAAAGATGAAATGAGATTATAGTATGTGATATACATATTTTACAAATACAAGGAGTAAAAATTTCCTATAATTGTATAGTTTGAGACACTTGTTGAGATATTAAAAAACCCTGTATACATCAGAAAGGCAATGTTGAACATCTACCAAATTACCCACCTCTAGCTGTGTTCAAAGATGAACAAGAAAAAAAAATGAAGAGTGAAAAAAAACAATGAAGAATATTTTAGTTTTTCAGAATCAAAGAATTAATTTTTTAAATTATCAAAGGACTCATATAGTTAGAAGCCAGACAAAATTTTAGTAGTTCAAATTCTAGAAAAATAGTAGTGGGTTTGGTAGTAGAGTAAAAAAAACAAAAAACAAAAATATGATTTTGGCAATGTGTAGGTTCAAATCCTGTTTGGTCACATTTTAGCTTTGTAATAATGTATACACTATTTGGAACATTTGAGTTTCGGTTTTAGGTCTTTATCTTGATGTATATAAAATCTTAGTGTGGAATAAGGTTAAATATATGTTTTTTCTTCCTCTAAATTCTTGGGTATGAGGGAAGCTATTTGGTACACTTGCTTAGAAACCTGAAATCACGTTGTATTAGCTAAGTAAAAATTAAATAAAGTTGGACATTTTCACTCACACACACACACAAATGTTAGACAAAAATGAAGTTAGTAGAGGGAGGTAAGAAATGCAAGGCCATTGGAAAAATCCATTAGTTAAATCCAGTACATTAGTTAGTTTATGAAAGTTAGAGACCAAAGGGAAAGCAATTGAGAATGAAAAGTGTTGAAGGGATTTCCCCTTCTCCACTTTTGCTAGGTGAAGACAGGAAAATAAAAAGTACAAAAGGAGAACAAGGAATAATTTTAAAGATAGTCAAGCTGGTATTAGAAGCTGAAGTGCTCATGCTCTGGAATTTATGCCAACCTGCTCAACTTTATGAGCCTTTAATGAGGGTCTAACCCTGTTCAAGCTAGACAGGACATTATATTTTAGTGATAAAACAGACAGGAAACTCTTTGCCTGTGACCAAATTATTTTATTAACTTTTGACTATTTTATTGGAAATATAGAATATATTGAAGGATCATTTCCCATGTGGAATAGTACTTATAGATAATGTTAATAATATCCTCTTTTGATATTTCTGAAATTTTAGGGTACTTTATTTTTGTATTTATGTCATGGTGAAAATGTCAAAATGCAAATATATGAGCAAAACAAATGAAATTATGGAATACAGTCTGATTGATGATTTACATCTAACTATATCAGAAAGCATGGCAGTAGTAAAAGGTATGGCCTAGAGTAGAAGCAGGTAAAGTTCAGTCTCTGCTCTTTAGTTTTTGTGATATTGACCTAATTATTTAATAGTTTCATGCTTCAGTTTTTCTGTCTGTAAAATGAGGCTATAAGTACAATGTACTTAAATACTATGCCTATAGCCTGGCATAGTGGTGCACATTTGTAGTCCCAGTACCTGGGAGGTTGAGATAGGAGGACCGCAGGTTCACTGCCAGCCTCAACTACTTAAACTTAGTGAGACCCTCTTTCAAAATAAAGAATAAAAAATGGGGCTGGGGGTGGGGCTTGGAGGTAGAATAACCCTAGGTTAAATCCCCAGTTCCACAAATAAATATATATATATTTATATATATATGTTTATATATTTATATATATATATATATATATATATATATATATATATATATATATATATATATAGTATGCCTGTAAAGCCACTTAGCACAGGTCTCAACATAAACCCAGTACTTAAGTTAGCTCTTATTATTAGTTACAACTGACTAAATGCTAGAAAGAAAATGAGAGTTGTAAAAATAGAGTGTAAGAGTGGAGAGGGGATGATGCAAAGTAGGAAGGAGGGAGGAAGGGATAGAAGTGGTCCATTTATTAGAACAAATTAATTTTTGTTTGTTTTTTAATTTGGAAGCTGTGAAGGCAATTTATAGATTGCATAAATTGACAGCATATGCACCATCTTATTCTTAAGTGCAATTCCTGTAAAGCTCATCGCATGAATATAGATAGATTTCAGATATACATTCCTGAAATTTACAGTGAATATAAAGGTTTCCTACTGTCACATCCTGTCCATTAGCTTATTTTTAGAGGTTTTTAAATCAATTTCACTTGTAAGAGGATTTAAGTAATTTATAATAGCCAGCTGAAATGTCAACTGGAGATAGAAATTAAGATTTATTTCTGTACTAGTGCCAAAGAAATTAAAATATGGTGTCCTTAGAAAGTGTCATGTGGGATGTTCACACTTAATGGCAGATTAGGAGCCAGTGAAACAGATGTGAGCCAAAGTTGCCATTTCATCCATATTTGAAATGAAATTAAGGCATTTTACTTCTTTAAAAATTATATTTTGTGCACTTCAATTTTTTTTTTTTTTTGCTTTGGCATTTCCATATTTCAGGCAGAAAATTTGGAACACAAATCCTTTATTTATATTGTTCAAGGACTGTGGCCTTAGGAAAATCCCCTGTTTGGTACAAATCTAAGAAGCACAAAACTTTACATAACTGTAAAATACTTCTATTTCAAAATGTATCATAAACAAAAACAATAGATAAACAAAAGTCTGGGGAAAATATTTGCTGCTTATATCACATAAAAAGTATGAATTTCTTTAATGTATGAAGAACCCCTACAAATCACTGAGAATTCCAAGTATTCAATAGGAAAAGTATTATATTCTCTCTTAAAATATCTTTCTCATTTCCTTTGTTGTTATATTTAATTTTATTTCATACTTAGTTTATAATTTTTAGTATATGTGAAATAAACTCATGTTTCAGAAGACATTTTAAAATGTATTTCTTGGGAAAAAAGAGTTAAAAGAAAAAATACAAATAGTACACACACACACATACACACACACGCACACACACACACACACAGAGTGCTTAACCTCATTAATAATAGCAATACCAATTACAATATCATTACTTATTTTTCAGATTAAGAAAGATAACATTTTTCAAAGAGCTAGTGTCAGTATAGTATTGACTAGCTGCAAAGAGAAACAAACAGTGGAGATAAAATTTGCATAATTTATAAGGAGCACATTTGTCACTAACTACTAAAAATTTTAAAAATATAAATCACCTTTGACCTGGTAATTTTGGCCTTTTTTTTTCTTCCCCACAAAACCATATGGATCTACACACAAAGGAGAAAATAACATTTACAAAGATATTTATTACAGATTTTTTTGGTAATGGTGAAGGATTGGATAAACCCCAATGCCCATAAAAAATTACAATAAGAAAAATGTTCAAGACATACTACATAAAAATAAAATATTTTGAAAGTATGTATAAGTTTGCTACTATTTGGTTAAATTTTGGCACACCTATACCTATACCTATACCTATACCTATACCTATACCTATACCTATACCTATACATATTCTTTTGTATGGAGAGGTAGTCCACAAGGGTATCTTAGGGTCAGTGATTTGCTAGGAAGACTCACAGGACAAAATATTTAGTTATAATATTTTGTAGCAAAAAATACAAAGCAAAATCAGCAAAGAGTAAACACATAGAGAACCAGGTATGGAGGAAACTAGGCAAGTCCTCTCCCCCTGGAGTCATGCAGGACTAGCCACTTCCTTCAGCTACAGACTGTGATAACACATATGAAGTGTTATCTACCTGGGAAACTCATGAGAGACTCTGTGTGCAGGTTTTATCCTGGAGGCTGGTTATTTAGGTGCCCTACTCTAGCATGTATCAGAATTCCAGATTCCCAGAAAGAATCCAGTCAGCATATACCACACTGCACAATTAGTGTATTCACACTAAGGTTACTCTTATTAGTGAGGGGACTGTTCTCAAAATCTGAGTTTTTAGATGCAGTCTCAGGCCTGCTATATTGATTTTTTTCTGCATGGTTTATTTGTAGACTATCTCTGAAACAATAAAACTTATTCAAAGACAGTATTTTCTTCTGAGTGGCTGAAGGACAGGAGATTTGATTAAAAACAATAAAGTTACCTCAAGGTTCACATATACATTTGATTATGCCTCTCTAGTCTCTTTTTTTTTTTTTTTTTTTTTTTTTTTTTGTGGTACTGAGGATTGAACTCAGAGGCATTCTACCTCCGAGCTACACTCCCAGCCCTATTTTTTATTCTTTATTTTGAAACCGAGTCTCACTAAGTTGCGGAGTGCCTCACTAGGTAGCTGAGGCTGGCCGCGAACCGGGATCCTCCGGTCTCAGCCTCCCGAATGCTGGGATTACAAGCGTGCGCCACCACGCCCGGCTTTCTAGTCTCTTTTTATCTAAAACAATCCTCTAAATTTGTATGCCTACAATGACACTGGTTTTTTGATGAGATAAGACCAGTTTAATCCTACATTCTGAATTTACCTATTAGATCTCCAAGAGGTCATTCTATTCCCTATATTATCTATATATATTAAAAATTAGATCTAAGGATTTTTTTCAATTAAGGTTATATATTTTCCACAAGAATACTTCAAAGTAGAAACTATATTTTCCTTTTGTATATCAGAAGTCACCTAAAATCATGTGACTCCCCTAGTGATTAGTGGTGCTATGTTTAACTACTTGATGAAGGTAGTGATCACCTTACCATTCCTTTAGTGGTAGGTTTTCCTTTTTGCAATTAGTAAGTTATCTGCAGAAGGATGCTTTTGTGCCATTTCAATATCCTATACCTCTTTTACCTATTAGTCTTAGCTATCATTCATTGATGATTCTATCTGATTCAATTATTTCACTGGGTATAACATAGTAATTTTTTGCTTTCATTTTTATCATTCCTCCAATGTTTTCTAGCTTGCATTGTGGGAAAAAAGCTTTCTCTTATTGAGAGATATATGACAACTATAAAAACGACCCTTGTTTATGTTTGAAATTAGCCCCACAGTGAATAACAAAATTTTATTGTCCCCAAATTTTGTTTTTATTCTTCTTATTTCTCATATACAATATTAGATGGACTAGGTGTAAAATTTGTGAAGAAAGCAGAAGTAAATTTTTAAAATAATGGTTAAGCAGGTGGATATTCAAACTGAGATTTACAGAAAGATTTATTGGGCAGTTTTAGATGGCAAAAATATTATAATATAAAATTCCATTGAGATTCTGATCTACGGTTTTCTTTGGTATTTTAAGTCTATCCATCATAATAGCCTCAGTGAGACATACTGTTCTACTGATTCCTTCCTCTTGATTCATGTTCAGGGCTCTCAAGACATCTTTCAAGATGAATAGAATTTAACATATGCACAGTAGCCATAGATTATTTATACTGAGGGCTTCTTGAGTTCTGTAGAAGCTTCTTTATCAAGAGAAATACATCAACATTACTATAATAAAATCTTTAGTGGAAATCAATGCAATAACAGGTAATATATTTGGTTTTCCTGATGGGAAGAAATTGAACAAAGCATAACAACTGAAGACTCCATTTTGCAATTTTGTCTTGATAAAATCTCAGGTAAGTTAATAAAGGTTTTCTTTTCCTTGAATACAGCCTATTTTGAAAGATATTCTAATAAACAGTTATTATAAATATTATATAATAAATGATAGTTATACTTTGTATATGTGTATACCTCTTTGCAAAATCTTTAAGAAACAATATTTACATAATCATGTAGGAAACATTGGGACTATCTAGTTATTTTAAAAAATTAAACCTGAGGAGGGATTTTTAGATTGATAAAAATAATAATATTTTAAGGAGAATTATAATTATAAATAATTAGATACAGTATAAATGGAAATAAATATAAATGGAGTAATTTTATAATTAAAATTACATGGACATATTGATCTAAACTTATCTATAAGTCTAGATTTAAAAAAATTGGTATGATCAGAACACTGATATAAATATGGAAATTATTTTGAAAAATGATGAATATAAGAGAACAGAGTCACACAGAATGCTATTAGGCTCCTAGTAGTAAAATATCATATTTCTTGTCTTAGTACATTCCTTTTAGCCTGAAAAATTACCTGGAACTTGGTAATTTTTAAGAACAAACTTATTTTTTACTATTCTGGAGGCTGGGAGATCCAAGGTCAAGGCACCAGCACATCTAGTGTCTGGTAAGGGCTGTTCTCTGCCTGAGATGAACATCTTGTTGCTATATCCTCAGATGGCAGGGGGCAACTCTGTATCCTCCAACAGTAGAAGAGATGTAAATGCCAGGTAGCTTTCTGAAGACTCTTTTAAATGGGAATTATCTCATTCTCTCATTCTTAAGGGTAGAGCCCTCATGGCTTAATCACTTCTTAAAGACAACTTCTTTATATCATCAGCTTGGGTTTTAGATTCTAACATATAAATTTTGAAGGGAAAATAACATTCTCTTGAGGTCAGCATCAAAGTAGGCCACCTGTCTCCATGTGGGTTGTAAGAAATTCATTTGTGGCATATTAAAGGTTTTTAAACAGCATCATTGGTGGGTATAGGCATCAAATTCTTTCATAATTTTTAGGACTGCAAAACTTAAAGATAAAAGACTAAAGTAAAATGAAGCTCTCAAAACTTTAGCAAAAGTTATAAAGCAATTTACCATATAACAAAATCTTAAATACTTAAATTATGGCAGGACTATGACCATGTTCAGCATATACAGAAGATACTTTATTCTAAAAGTGGGGCCCATGTTAGCCATAAAGAAGAACAAAGTTATGTCATTTTCAGGAAAATGAATAGAACTAGAGAATGTTCTGCTAAGTGAGATAGCAGTCTCAGAAAATGAGGGGTCACATATTATTCTCATATATGAAAAGTGGAGAGTAATTGGCAAACAAAAGGTACTTCAGATAAATCAGGAGAGTTACCAGTAGAATAGTGGAAGGGGATTTGGGAAAGAGGTTGGGTAATGGATAAAGGAGACTCAATGAAGGAAACAGTTCAAATATTATGTACATATATAAAGTCATCAATATTGATCTTAATAATCTGTACAGGGAAGGGAGGGAACAGGTTAAGTTCCAGAGGGAAACACACTAATTGCTATGTGAAAATATGTTCCTATCATTCTGATCCTCACTATAATATGTAATTATAATGGATCAATAAAAATACACTAAACAAAACCAAAACTGCATCTCAAAGACAAAAATGTCATGTAGAACATTAGGAAATTTAACATCATCAGAAAGAATCAAGAGAGGGAGGAACAGGCCAGACATTTCTACCCTAGTATCCAAAATATTCAGAGAAATAAAAATGCATATGTTTGGATTGTTAAGGAAGCACAAGAAGAAATAGAACTTATATAAAATACTAGAATGTTATGGAAGTAACCAACCAGCATTTCTAGAAATGAGAAATATAGTCAGATAAATTAAAACATAATAGATGGATTAAAAAGCAGACTGGATACAAAGAAAAAATAGTGAGTCTGAAGATATATTTAAGTAAAGCACTTAAAGTTAAACCTAAAGAACTATGGAGATGGAAAATATGAAAAAGAAATTAGGAGGTACAACATAAAAAATCTAAGACATTTCTAATGGGAATTCAAAAAATAGAAAATAAAGAAATTGGGGAGCATAAAATATTAAAAAAACAGCAAAGCTCATAATTTTCCAGAGCTGAAGAAAAATACAAATACTCCCATTTAAACTGCCTGCCCAAAATATCTGGTCACTTCATTTGTCTGCCTAATATCTGTGACATAAAAAATATGTATGTGACACCTGTCCTTGGTTCCTTGAAAGAGCTTCTGAAATCCTTATACTTTCCTGAGTTATAGGGATGTGAGAGGCATCTTTGTTATTTATGATAAGTTCCTTTCAACGTTTCTTAGATTGTAGTATTGAGCTCATCTTGTATGAGGCATGGGGTACCCTAAGTAGCTTCAGGATGGGAGCTGGTTGCCACAGGAACCAACAATGTGATTAGAAGTTGGAGCTTTCAGCCCTATCCCCTGGCCTCCAGAGAAGGATTAGAGATGTGGACAGTCACTGATGGTCAATGACTTAATCAATAATGTCTTCATAATGGACATTATTGAAATAAAACCTCTGAACAAGAGGATTCAGAGAGCTTTGTCTTCGTGAATTTAACCACATGCTGGGGTGGGGGAATGGGGTGGCATAAGTCAATTCCACAGTCACAGAAGCTACTGCACCTTATAAACTTAGGACCCTTATAGACTCTGTCCTTTGTAACTCTTCATTTATAGCTTTAATAATATCCTTTATAATGAACTTGTAGTAGCAAGAACAGAGTTTTCCTAAGTTCTGTGAGCCATTATAAAAAATTATCAAATCTGAGGAGTAAGTTGTAGGAATCTCTATCTTGTCCAAGTTAACTGAAAGGTAGGTAACTTGGGGACCAATTGTTGTGACTTGTGTCTGAACTGAAGACAAGTTTTAAAGGTTTGAGCCCCTAACCTGTGGAGACTGTACTAACTCTTGAGTAGTGACAGAATTGAAATAATTTGTAGGACATCCATCTGCAGAGAGATGAAGAATTGCTTGATGTGGAAAACATATATTTTTTGACAAAAATGAATCCTGAGTATAGAAGCAGTTTTTATACTCAATAATTCCTAATAGCTTAGCATTGTTCATAAATAAGATTGAAATTGCTTGGAAAGACAAATGCTAAGATCCCTATTCTATTTCCTTTGACCTTCATTCCTTGTCATTTCCAGCCCCACAAAACCTCTTACAGTTAACCCCCAATCAATTTCTTTCCTCTTATTATGGTGTCTGCATTGACTAGAATTCCCTCTTCCTCACTCTTATGGTTAGAGCTAGAATGTTCTCTGAAGAGCTCATGTATTAATGTTCTGAGTTGATGTAGTTAAGCCAAGAAGTTTTGAAACTCATCAGTAGATAAATCTGACCTAATGGACTTACTAAGTGGTGACCTAGGCAGATGAGGTTTGCTGGAGAAGGTGGGTCCTGGGGGCGTGGCCTTAGGGACTGTGCTTTTGTCTTTGGATCCCCTTGCTTGCTGGCTCTCTTACTTTACTCCTCCATGATGTGAGAGTAGAGCTCTTGCTCTTTCCCTCTTTCTGCTCCCTGATGCCATGCCCTGAGATTTGCAAATCCTAGCTTCGCAGGGACTAAACCTGAATGTACAAAAACTGAGCAAATAAATCTTTCTTCCTGTAAGTAGCATGTGGTCAGGACTTTTGGATGATAGCAGTGAGAATGCTCTCTGAGACACTCGTCATCTCTCAGCCCAAGCTGTCTCTCTCATCACCTGCTAGACCAGGCTTCACCTCCTCTTCTTCTAATGCTAATTTCAGAGATCATTTACTGCAGACTACCTATCTCTGCACTCTCAGAGACAGAGTAAATATTCCTCTTCCCTGCTTGCCCTGAAGCCTTGCCAATTTATGATTGGAGATGAAAAATGTGAGTTTAAAATTTAAGAGAAGAGTGGGTGGGCTAAGAAAAAAAGTCCAGGTTTTGAAGCCTTCTGAGGGGATTACTTAAATGGAGTGTGCAGAATATTACTAGTGTGTAGGAGACTAAGGAACTACTAAGATATTAAATACATTATGGACATAGGACATTAATATCACCTAGAGTTATAACAGGGGGAAAATGACACAGTGTCTAAGTCCTTGATAAAGGTGAATTAGCAATCAATCATGTGCATACTCTGAAGAGGGTGGAATCTATAGATGTTATCCTCACATTTTTTTAAGGGAAGTGAAAAGGCAATGATGTGAACATGATCATCATGAGCAAAGAGGTCATTGATTTTTTCCTCCCACAAAGGCTAAATGTGGTATTTGTGCTGTAGCAAAATGGGCAGTCCTACTTTAAAGTGAAGTGTAAAGAGATGGTATCAGCAGGGGAAAGCCACGTGTAAGTCAAAGTAAGAAAATGCAGGAGATACCTCTGAAAAAGGTGACAGCAGTAAACATGTTGTTAAGCAGGGGTCATTACCTGATCAAGTGATAATGCTCTATTCCTTTGAAAGGCATGACATAATAGGCAGTAGAGTAAGTCCAAATATCTCCTCAATTATTGGGCGGACAAGTGTTCGGTTATAGCCAATAGATTCACTGGGATCAGAGAAATTGTGGGTCCTGAAGAAAACTGTTGGCAAGCTTTACCCCAGGTTATAGCAAGAGGGGTTCCAGATTCTAGGATCACATTCCCACTATTTGTGCAACTGCAAGTCAATCTAAATCATTGTACCTCCAACCAGTTCTTCCTGAGAGGACCTTAAAGCAGACTTGGTCATTGAGAAGAGTAGCTTGATATCAGGACATTTTTCATTCTCTATCTTAGTGGAAAGATGGGAAGAAAAGATGCTTTTATCAGGTAGCTTGGAAGGAAGACATTCATAATATTCGGATGGGATCAGTTCCAGTGGCGGGTGTCAGTGAGCCTGCCAGCCTGCTGAGTCTGAAGTAATTGTTGCTTGCCTAAGGCTTTCCTGGTTCTGTGGGTGATGGATATTGACAGGTCGGGAGAGGCTTGTAAAGAATCTCCTTCCTGATTTATGGGGATCCCACCTGGTGCCTGTGTGTTTCATGGGGGTGATGCATTTCCGTTTTAGAGCCTGCTTACCTTGTGTTCACAATTGTGTCACTTACTCCCCAAAGATCAATGTGTCTGAGGCAATGAGGGAAGACTGATGCTTTGCTCTGAGGAGGCTGCTCGTAAACATCCCTCAGAGTCAAAGCAGAACACAAATGAGGGCTTCCAGGAGCCTGTGGATGAGCAATGTCTGCGGGGACTTGTTCCTCCACATCTGCTTTAACTCATGCCAGAAGAGACCTGAACTGGGGACTGGCCCAGAGAATTCTGCTATGAAGAAACCATGCTTTCCCTCTTTAATTTTCAACATTGTCTAGGTAATTCAGCAGAAAACTCCATTAGTTCCCATTGAATATTTTAATGATACCAAGATAATAAAATGTGGTGTACTAAAAAGATGGGCTAAAGAATCCCACACTGGATGTGCAACTTATAGCTTTTTCTAAGTCAGATCAAGATTTCAGAATTAAAAGAAGCAAGATATAAGGAGCAGTAAAATTAATAGTGCTTCTGAGATCTGGTTGCTAGAATGAGTAGGTTTTAAAAACTCTCAACAATGACTTATAGAGCACTGGCCAAATAAGATAAAATAATATAAATATTTCATCATCCCTAGAGTGTTCTAATGGAAAATATTAAACTGTTTTTCAGCAAAGTTATCGAACTGTTTTTCCTTCATATGAGGATGTCAAGGAGAAGATGCAATCTAGTTCCACATGGAATTCAGGGTATTTGGACGTGAAAATATGTTTATACTGTGTCATCTGATTCACCAGGTGGGGGAACAAATATAGTTATATGCCTATAGTTTTTCCCAATTAATCAGGCAGGTCCCCATGTGCCTTCATTCTTTCTCATTTTTCTAGTGTCTTGAAGTTTAGGTAAACCAGAGGGATGTCTGAATTCTTATCACTTTGGTTGCCAGAGCATATGCCATTGGTGAACAGTGTTCCTTCAGAGTCTGGTGAATACTTGTCTATACCCTGGAGATGCCTGGGGATGACTTCAGCAACATGCTCATGGTTAGAATTAAAGATGAGAGCACTTTTCTCATCTTCAGTCTCTGCCACTATTTTCCAGCTCAGTAGGTCACTCCCTGTGCTCTTGGAACTATACTTCTGTGAAATGTGTGACTGTTGTGCTGAGCCTTCTTCGTTAGCTTAGAATCCTTCTTCCCTTATGGTTATGGCCCCTTGAGAAGCTTGAATTTCCATAATTGTAAGTTTCTTGGAGAAATGATTGAAGTCTTAGGTGCTTCCCTCTCAACCAGTCCCTTTCTTTCCTGAATAGATTTTCTTCCCCACTCTTCCCCAATAAATTATCATGATGACAAAATCATACTGAAGTCATAAGGAAGGGCAATAATTATGAGTGCTTCCCACTTGCCATAAAGTAGAATGGTACTATAACAATAAAATTTACTTCTGAATGACTGTTCTGTCTCTACTGAAGTAGCTGACCTAAATTTTTCATAATTCACTTTTATTTTGCATTGGGTAGCAAGGATAATTTCTTGAGATCTTAATTTGTATTTGGTTCTCACTGCTTTTTATTGTTCCTCTTGCATCCCAAGTAGGTATCCTGGCCCTTTTTTAGTGTTTTCTCCCTATTGGCTTTGATTTGGCTAATTAGTGAGAATGTATCTGATTGTTTTAGATAGAGAAAAGGATAACAATGAGTATTAGATTTTAGGGCTAGACTTTGATGAAAGTCAGATATCTAAAAAAAATCACAAAGACTAAGGACAGGGATTATATTCTCATACTATTGGATAGTAATAAGTGATCGAAGCAAAAAAAAAAATGATGGGTTTCAGCTTTGACTCTGTGGAGCTGCTCCTTTTTAGGAGAGATCCTGCTTTGACAAGAAGCATGTTGGCAGAGATAAGTGTGGTCTGATATCTACAGAACACTTCCATAAATTACTTGGATTGAAAATATTCCAGGACCTGGATTTATAATCCTGAGAAAATACCAATAACAATTAAGAATGAATGCCCCCAAATCCTGGCTAAAGGTGAACTTGAAGCAAATTTATTATCACAAAAAATAGATTTTTTTGCATCTAGGTATTGTATAATTGAAATCATACTTGTTACTGAATGAAGATAAATGATGACCAGGGGATTATTACAAAGAGATGATAATTGAAGTAATTCTTGATGAATGAACAGAATTTCACTAAGTAGAAAATAGCAGATGTTTCCAAAAGGAAAAATTATTTAAAAAAAAACCATGTAGAAACATGATATCTTGAAGAATTTTAAAAGGTAGCAATTGATCCAGTGTAGCTCCACAGTTTGCAAAGTTAGAAGGCACCAAGTTTTCAAAAGATACTAGATAGTATGTGAGGACCCTAGACAGTAGGTGAAGCATCCTTATGATTAACTTAAGATGTCTAAAGACAATTGACTTTTTTAAAAGGCAATTCATAAGCCCCATTTGTATATTCATTATTTATTCATTCACTTACAAGTTATTGAGTACCTACTTTGTGCTCTGCCCTATTCTGGGTACATGGAATGTGATAGTAAATTACAGCAGCAATATTCTTGCTAACAGTATAACAAGGGAAGAAAAGCTATGTAAACATAATCAAATGGACCATATAATATTGGATTATGATAAGTGCTAAAGGCCAAAATAAAGTGGGGCAAGGGTATCAGGTATAATGGAGGGGTGTTTCATTAGAGAAGAAGGTTAAGGAAAGTCTCCCTAGAGAGAAATGAGGGAGGAAACCATAGGATATTTGATATAAGAGTAATTAGGATCAAAGTGGCAGCAAGTGAAAAGATTTCAAGGGAGAAGCATACTTGTCATTGTCCAACAATGACAAAGTGTAAATAAGGGATGATAGCAGAGATTAATTCAAGGAATAAGTAATGTGGACCTTGTAGACCATGGTTCTGAATTCTATTTTATGTGTACGGGGTATCATTGTAGAGCTATGAATAAGGATGGGCCCTTTTGAAATTTGTGTCTTTAAAGTAACCACATGTAATGTACACTTTAGAAGTGTCAGAAATTGAAGCTGGAACATTGATTAGATACCACCACGGCTGTCCATTCCAAAGAGGATGTGGTGGTGCAGGAAGTGAGGTAGAGATAAGGCCCATGTTGGGCGTCAGAAGGTAAAGAGCCTAGTAGAGTTTATTGTGTAGACTCCCTCTATGGGTTGCAGGGAACTGATTGGCCCAAGAGAATAATACAGTAAATTGGACTGCTGGCTTTTTGCCAGCAGTATTTTCACTTAAAATTCATCCCTGTAACCCAAAGCATCCCACCTGGAGATGTGGAAATTCTGACACTGTCTACGGGAGCATGCATGCTTCCCATGTTAGAAAGAAATTGATGCATCATGGTACTCATTTCGGAGGTATACTGGTCAGAAGTATGCTCTGTGTTCAGGTGCAGCCAATGCAGAGAAACATCTTTTTATTGAGGCTGACCCATTGTAGAGATGTTTTACTGTGACAACTCTCTCAAGTCTTCTCAGAAATACATGCATTAAAACCAAAATCACCAGTCACCATGGTCAACCTTTCCTTCTTTCCTTCCTTCCTTCCTTCCTTCCTTCCTTCCTTCCTTCCTTCCTTCCTTCCTTCCTTTCTCCCACAATCATGTACATTTAGCCTTAAGGAATAGGATTTTTAAAAGACACTCTCAAACAGCAAATGTTGCTACAAATCTATTTACTGAGGCTAAATTGCCACGGATTCTAGTAATACAAATAATCTGAATGGATAAAGTATATAGTTCAACTCAAAATTTTCAAAGAAAATATCACACTTAGTGAAGATATTCAGAAAGATGTCAGGTGAAAAATACAGTAGAGAGTGGATTGGAGACCACTGGTTCACAGAGAGATCTCAGAGGGTTCTTAGTGATCTAGCTGGACTGACTGCATTGGGAGCTGGTAGGAAAACAAATGTTGAGGAATATTCAGGGCTTGACTAGTGGCTGGGTTAGTTTGCAATGTATTCTCTTAGGACAAGCAGCTGGGCTGGGATACTGGCTTTAGCAGTTTGTAGCTGTGGGTATTGGCAAGCTGCCCCATCAGAAAAAAGTGGGTAATAGCATGTACAGGATTATTGCAAGAATCAAATTAGATTATGTTATACAATTCTTAATATAGTGAAAGGTAGTAAGTTTTTGATATATCTTGCCTATTTTTTTTAGGTGGGGTAGACTTTAGACATGATATAGATTATAAAGATACAGAAGAAATAAAAAATTTCTAAACTTCCTTAGTTTGTCTTCATGATTGATTATTTATCACATTTTTAACCAGGAAAAACATCCTTAAGTCACAATAAGAAACAAAATAAAAAAGGGGAGAGGGCTTGGTTTTAAACCTATTTCTCTTGAGACATAGTACTTGTTGTATATTTCTAGGGTTCACTTATTTTTACCCTTGTACTCCATTTTATGGATAATTCATAATATACTTGTCAATGTGTGTGGACATTTGAGTCATTTATATTGATTTATTATGATGCATAGTGCTGCTATAAAGATTCATGTATGTGTTTTCTGGCCCAGGTATGTGTGGTTTTGTTTGGTATAAACCTAGGAGTGTTTATCAAGAGCTCTCACACATATGTTTTTTTTTACTTTTTGTGACTGACTAATCTCACTTAACATTATGTTTTCCAGTTCCATCCATTTTCCTACAAATGACACGATTTTGTTCCTCTTTATGGCTGAGTAAAGTTCCACTGTGTACATATCCCATAGTTTTGTAATCCATCTGTGGATGGACATTTTGGCTCCTCCACAGTTTGGCAATTGTGAATTGTATAGCTATAAAAGCTATAAACATAAATATACATGCATTGTACGGCTATAGGCTATAAACGTCGATATGCATGCGGAAGCTAGGGAGAAAGTGGGTCATATGACAAACTCTTGATGAAGAAGGAAAAACCTTAGATAAGCAAAGAGATGACTTATTTGAAGATAATGGGAGGGGTAGGGAAACACCCTAATGTGCATGATGTACTGTCACAAACATATCAAAGTCAATCACTAAACTGAACATGAGAAGGAGGGAGGGGGGAGGAGGGAGGGAATAGGGCGAGAATTGGGGAAGGGTTAAATGAGAGATGTGTGCATGTATGCCTATACCAGCTTATACCTCACAAAGATATATAATTACAATGCATCAGTTAAAAAAAAAAGAGTTCTTACACAAATAAGAAGCTCCTGCAAATATCATCCCACTTTCCTCATCCTCTGCCTTTGCTTTCTTTTCTACTTTTCAACTCTGACACCAGTGACTTTGATTAGCAAACTCTGAGCTAGAACCACAGGGCAGGGGGCTTCTGGGAAACAGTCTTTGACTGCTGGTTTTATGATGCAGAATACAACTGAAAAGTGGGTGTAAATGATGCTTAGTTGACAAGAGACCACAAAATGTGAACATTTTTCATGTATCTTACAATCATATGGAAATTGTATTTTGTGTGAGTCTATTGAATTATCTTGCCCAATTACCATTTATTTGTAAGTCTTATTTGTAAAATGCATTTAGAGATGAGCCTTTTATCAGTGATAGGTTTTATAAATAGCTTTCACTACTCTAAGCTTTTCCTTTTCTTTCATATTTTTTTTTTACAAAAAGAAGTTATTAATTTTAATGTAATGCATTTTACCAATTGTTTCCATTATCATTAGCATTCAGCATGTGTTGTTTATTTAACAAATCTTTCTCTGCCATTTTTTCCAACTTTTTATTTTCAACTTTTTAGAAAATTCTATTTTAGATATTTTTCATTTATTCTTATAAGTGGTATTTTATTACTCTACTTTCCTCCTCTATCTCAATTTGCTTAGTGTTATTATGGTGCTTTATAACTATTATTGTGTTTGTTGTACTAAAAAAATACCTCATTGACATATTAATGTATAATAAATATATATATCATACTTGTACTTCTTTCTTGAGTGTACAAAAGTCCTAAAGTATTTTAACATCTTCATTTACTTCCTTGTTCAACTTAAATAATTATTATTTCATTCCATAAACATTATTGGTTTTTAATTCCTTATTTTAATCACCCTTTCTCTTGTTCTTCATTTCTACTTGTATCCCTCTATTTCAGGTAATATTATTTTTCTTTTATCTGAAGAATTGCCTGTGAGATTTCTTTTAGTATAGCCCACTGATAATAAATTATAATCAGGATTTCTTTGTCTGAAAATGTCTTTATTTTTGGTCTGCATTTTTGAAAAATATTTTTTAGTATAAATTAGATCTATATTCATTTTCTTTTAGCACTGTTTTTGTTGAGAAGTCAGCTAAAAGTCTGATAGACTTTCCTTTGAAGGTAATGCCTTTTTTCTGTGGCTGTTTGAAAAATTTCTTTTAGTTTTTGATTTTCAATCATTTTATTATAGTGTACTTAAAAGTGCTCATGACTGTGCATTTGTGTTTGTACTTCTTGGTGATCATGGTGCATATTTAAATCTATCTAATAAACTCCAATGTTCTATCAGTCAATTGAAGGTTCTACTCATCTCCTCAGTCTCTTGCCTACTTCTGGCCTCATCAGGTACTCTTGGAGAAAAGTAGCACCAAAGTTTACTTCATTGAATTGCATTTTTTCCAACATTTCCTCTTTATAATGATTTGGATTTGGAATGTCTCTCCAGCCCTAACAGAAACAAGATAGCAATGCTGGAAGCAGGGCTTGGTTGTTAAGGAAGCTCCCTGAGGATATGACCTGGGGATTATATATTGGTTCCTCCTCCCCTTGCTCACTATTGCTTCTGGCCTCTGTGACATGAGAACAAAGCCTTGTGTTATCTCTATATCTGCTTCCTGCTGCCATGACCTGAGATCTGTGGTCCCTGGTCTTGCTGAACCCCAGAATCTCCAAGAAAACCATGGGCAAATAAATCTTCCTTCCTCTAAATTACATGGTCAGGTCTTTGGATTATATCAGTGAGAATGCTGACCAAGACACCCCTTTATTTTATCACTGGTTTGACATCTCTGGAAGAAATAAAGAACATAATCAAGAATATCTATAATCAGTACAGTCTATTTTTAAATAAATTATATTTACTCTTCTATGAAGAACATATATAAATCATACATTATCATTTTTAAAACTTTCATAGATGCATAGAATAGTATATGCTTTTATTTCAAACTGTAGCTTTAAATGTGTAAATAGAGTATGACTGAAAAAATAATTCAGTCATACTCTATTTACACATTTAAAGCTACAGTTTGAATGCTATTAATTCTCCCCTTCTTATTTTTTTCTGCATTAGTTCTAAGTAAGGTTATGTGTATCATAGACTTTCCAGTGAGTCCTAAGGTTAATTTTTCATTGTAATTATGTTTTTTCTAGTGACTTTTAGAAATTACATCCACTCTTTGGAATTTAACTCAGATATTCAGTTAAATTAAGATTGATGTGCTTAAATTACTTTAAGAAGAATTCAGAAGAATTCTTGATTTGCTAAATTTATACTTTTATGTATTCTTAGAAGTTCATTCTCACATGTAGTTTACTTTTAGTAGCATGAGTAACTTTGGTTGATATTTTGTTTCAAAACTAATAAAATTATATTTCAAAATAAATCATTAGAGGATTTCAGTAACTCTGCCTCCAATTGGACAAGATCGTACAGACCTGTTTTTTGTTTCTACTGTTTCTGTTTCACTTTCAAGATTAGTTTTTCAGTTCCATTGTATTTGACCAACAAATCAAAGTAAAGTTGCTCATGATGAAAAAGGAATCAAATATAAGGATATTAATGACATATTTCAGTATTCAGTTGACCTATGACAAACATTATATATGGTTGAACTTGATATCGTGAGGAAAAACTCTGCTTTTGACATGTATTCCTACTGGAGAGTCACTTCATGTAAGTCCACAAAATATTAAATGCTTAATATTTTCTAAACTTGTTTTTGCTTCAATGTAAGTAAAACATTTGGCAGGTTCATTGAACCATTTATACAGTATAATGCCTTAGGGAAGCTAACATCTTTTCACTAAAATGCTTAAAAATAATGACAGTTCACATCCTTACTCAGGGCTTGAAATGCATATCAGATGAGAATGGTAAAAAATAACCATGAGAATGTGCAGAATATAGGACTTTGAAACTCAGGGAAGTCACAACTAGCTAACCATGGGAATAACACATTGATCTTTCACTGTTAACATTTCTTATAAAACTGTTTCTCCTAGTGTACTTTTTTCTGTTTTGAAAGCCAAAAGAACAAAATATTTCAAACTTTTATTTTCCATATTTATACTAAAATTTCATGTGAAGGGTCATAAGTAGACCTAGTGATTTTTCTTTAGTCTTCAAATTAGGTTGCATAATTCATTTTCATATATACTATTGTGGTTTATCTGGAGAACTAGTACCTGACTCCTGAATCATTGTTTCTTTCAGCTTGCTTATAAATCAACTATTTGGAGTTTGGGACTGATTTTAAAATGGAGTTAAGTTTTCACATGTATTTTTTTGCATCTCCTTAGTATTGAAATTTTCAAGCTTACATGCTAACTTCCACCCCCAGTCCCAGGAAATTAAGCCTCTTAAGGCCATAAATCATCATGTTCTCATTTATTTATTAAGAAAGCTACACATAGCATCCAGTTGGTACATAATATATAATAAATAAATGGACTAGAAACAAGTTATAGTTTTGGACTAAGCCATATAATAGTCTATGATAGTGCTCTAAATATTAATGGTACTGATTTCTTGTCCCAGAAAGCACAGAACTCTAAAACAGAGAAAGAAGAGGAAAAAGTAATGAAAAGAAATTTCCCTCTGCTTTTCCAGTTGGGCCATGACAGTATAAATATTGTCTTGAAAGATCTGATGCTAATCATTGTAATCACTAGCATGCTTTCTAGGTTCCTCCCCAGTACCTGGGCAATATATTGGTAATTCCAACTAATATTTACTTGGTATGGATTTTTGAAACCTTTAATTTGTGTCAAACTTAAAGTGATATTGCAAAGGATCAAGTATGCAAATTTTTCAGATTTTGAAGTTGTGTCGTTTAACATTTATATTGAGATACTCCACAGCATTATAAAATTTATTGTCAGTCATATTTAAAACAAATCATGATTCCACAAATGAAAATATGAGTTAAAGCTGTATAAACAACTTTAGATTATAATATACGGGCAATAAATTACAGACCAAAATTTATTTCTTAAAAATGCAAATTAATCCATCTGGGAAATATGATAAAATCTTAGTAATTTGATAGGAGAAAGAAACTTGGAAAGTAGTAGTGACTGAGAGTCTTCTCAATGAATAATGGTTGGTGCTGGACAACAAATTAAAAATAAGCTTGCAATTTGGGGGGTTGGTAAATGCATCCTTTGGGATGTTTATGTATAGATTGAATATGATAAAAACCTACAGGTGGAGGTCATTCTCTGTATAATCATAGGGACATGGTTTCAATTTGGGTCATACGTGGAAAAATTTTGGGTCAATTGTGGGGAATATTGACTATATTGGAAAGAGATAACAGCAAAAAATACTTCTCTAGAAGAATGAAATTAGGAAAAAATGTTCAAATTATAATATAGTTTAAATCATTTACGTCAGTGAGAAATGATAGTCCAACTTATTTCAAGATAGGCTATAAATAAAAGCAGCAGCAGCAATAATAAGGAGTTGTTTAAATTTTTTAAGAGTTCTATGAAATATAGAAGCAGGAATTGTCTAACAAAAATCCTACTTGACATCTTTTAGAAATGTAATAAGCAGTTTACTGGTAAAATTGTGCACTTGCCTGGGGGCAACTGCAGAATTTTGTCTACTGAAATGTACAAATAAAATTCTATTTAGAATGGTAATGTGAAATTCTTCTCCAACAATATGCCTTAACATATTTGTTACTTTTCATCTACTCTGTGTTAAACTATCTTGCTCATCAGCAATTTGTGTTGTTAATTGATGTTTAATTCTTATATTTTCTCTTGGTATGCTTTTCTCTTTAATTGGCTAATCATCTTTTTAAAAAAGATTACCATTTTAAAATTATCAAATAAATTTGCTATTGATATAATTAATCTCTCTTCAGATGTTCAAATTTTATAGAAAGAATAGGTGGAGACTTCTATTAGGTAAAA
The DNA here is from genome assembly GCA_004027655.1 of Graphiurus murinus. Lineage (NCBI taxonomy): Eukaryota > Metazoa > Chordata > Mammalia > Rodentia > Gliridae > Graphiurus > Graphiurus murinus. The sequence continues at coordinate 59,527 of PVLC010002725.1, forward strand.
ACATCATTCAACTTGCAAGGTCATTTCTTTTAAGACCCAGGTATACTTAAACTCTATTTTTGAGCACCCTTTGAAGTAAATACTTTTAATACCAATTCAGGTCATTAAAATATTAACCAGCTCAGTAAATCTCAGTATTAATATATTTAATCCTCTAATATATAGTTTTTCTACATGATATTAGATATAAAGAACAAACTTATTGGTAACTTTTTTGTTGTTTTTACATAAAGTATCAGTAGATAAAGTTTTAAAAGCTCTGGAAAATTTCAGTAAGCTGGCTTCCAAAACCAAATTTTATAATTTCTTCTCTCTTATTGTCTGTTTCGATCCATATATTTTCAAATGCCTCGGCTCATCATCATTCCTCTCACCTAACTGAAGGATTAAAGGCAATGATGTTTTCTTCCTCTCTTAGTCTGACAACATTTAAGTGGTGCTTTGTCTTTCTTTATAAGTGATACAATTATTTTAAGACATTTCTAAGTTAATGGGACTCTTAATGTCCTCAATAGGCTTACAGTGAAAAGCATATCAAGGGTAATGCTTCTTTTTATGTCTCAGTTTTTTCCTTCTTTTATTCTGTGATATAAGATGTCTTATTCAAAACCAGAACGGTTAACAGATTAGCAAAGAAAGGTTGATGTTTTGTGAAGTGCTACATAACTCATAACCAAGATAAAATAAAAGTGTCCCATCTTATTCTATATGTAATGAAGCTCTTTAAATGCAATTGCTTTTATTTTATCATGATTATGAATTAATCATGTTGTACTCCACAAAATGTCACCTCTCTTTGCTAATCTATTAACCCTTCTTACTTGAATAATACTCTTACTGTATCACAATCTCAATTCTTAGACCAGAAAGTTAATTCTTTAAAGAAGAAAGCACAGTGGATTTCTCTACTCAATTGTTTTGTAAAAAGTCTCCAGTGTGAGTTCTAGAGGTTATTCTTATATGCTATACTTGCTGCAATTATCAGAAATTATCTATTCAGTTGATGTGAAAGGTAGTTATTTCATATAGTCATTTTCATGTTTTGAAATCAAAGAGGAAATACATTTATAATGAAAACATTAGAAAGCCTTTAATTTTTAAAATTAGTTTATCTTTTCACAATTTCAGTCATAAAGAAAGGAAATCTATCTTAATAGAAATGCAGATTTGCTGAAATTATATTTAAACACACTTAATGATTTAGTTATAAATGTCTCATGAGGATATTATATAAAAATCAACATTGAGCCAGGCCTGGTGGCCCATGTATGTAATCCCAGTACTTGGGAGGTTGGGACAGAAGAATTTTAGGCTTGAGGTCAGCCTGAGCAACTTAGAACTGTTCAAATAAATAAATAAATAAATAAATAAATAAATAAATAAATAAATAAATGGCTAGGGGTGTATCTCAGTGGTAAAATTCCCGGAGTTCAGTTACCATTACTACAAAAACAAACAAACAGGCAAAAAACATTAATTTTTTTGTTACCTCACAATATTTCAAATCATTTAACAAAAAATAGTTCTTGGTTTCAAGATCTGAGAAATGGTAAATTGAAGATATTTGGCCATGAGAAACATCAAATATTTGAAATTTATGATGCATTGTAAATCTAGTTCTGCATGTATGCAAGTAGATTTCAGTATCATATTCCCACCTACTTTGTAGATCTAAAAATGCAGTATATATTGTTATTGTTATTTCTTTAATTATAAACACTTGAGGGATAGTGGTTAGATTGTAGAATTTTTTTACTCATGCATAGCTCCTAGATCTTTGCACATAGTAGGGGAGGAATAATGGTTATATTCATAAATATGAATGTTTTTAGCAAAATTGAGAATGATAAGGCACATGCTCAAAGAAAATGTCAGTTACACAATACAATCTTGAAAAAGTGAAGTAAGGAAGAAAAGAAAGCAGGAGGAAGTAAGAGATTTAATGAGCTATCTACTGTCAGACTCTGTGCTTATAGGAAACACTGTAACAACGATCAAAGAAGCTGCCATAATCATTCTGTTCATCACTGACAGGAAGAGACTGAAAATATGTCCATTACAGTGATGATTTTTCAGTCTTGGAATGTTTTGGATCTTGATTGGTTGTCTTCTTGTACTTGGAACGCAAGTTGGAAAGGATTCTGGAGGAGATTAAAAAAAAAATAGTCTAGCAACCCATCAGGATTTTCCTAGACTCGTTAAAAGAGAAGAATTTTGAACTTGGATTCACATGCTGTGAATATTGGCATTGATTTCATATGACATTCTTGGTTACCTTTTTAAAACACAGCATCTCTAAGGATTAGGCCTGACTGTGTTTACACCTAGAGGGATAATAGTACACAAAGAATTATACATAGAATTATAAACCACGTACCTCCAGAGCTCATTTGAATGCTACAAATGTGATGAAATCATCTTTCTGGAACGCAGCCGAAAATGTGCTTTTTCCATAATATAAAAGAAGCTAACCAGGTAGACCCCATTTTATTGTTTTCCTGTGTCAAACTGAAGCAGTGAGAAGTGGCAATTATCCAGGCCATTTAAGACTGGGATATTTCTGTCACTTTTTATATCTGGCTTTGTAATGTCAGTCCATCTGAGGCTGAATCTGTAATTTTCCTCAAGCTTATAAAGTAATTTTTTTTCTGAAATATAGCTTTGTATCATTTTGGGAAAACCTTTATTTTTCCCCCTTTAAGAGGTCTCTATTGTTCTTCACTCTTGACCTCTGTTTGCTGGATCATCCCTGGTGTGCAGGGAGAAGGAGATGTGTCTGCATACATAGCTCACCCCATTCTCCTTCAACTCTCTGACACGTTGATGGCACTGGGGAGCAGGAGCTCTGATTTGCTCTTAGACATGTGGCAAAGGTGGTAGCCACAGTCCCAACCTTTTAAGGGGACCTGTAATTTCCAGGTTTTCATTGACTAGTTTTTAAATGTTAATTTGAGGGTTATTTGAAAGTATATAGTTTCCCTAAATGAAGACTTGTTCTGCATACCCCTTATCAGTGATGAGGATGATATATATATCTCATACATCTTTGTTAGGTACAAGCTGGTAGAGGCATACATGCACACATTTCTCATTTAACCCTTCCCCAATTCCTGCTCCACTCTCTCCCCCTTCCTCTTACTCAAGTTGAGTTTAGTGATTGATTTTGATATGTTTGTGAAAGTACACCATGTGCATTAGGGTGTTTCTCTCCCCCCTCCCCACCACCCTCAGTTAAGTCATCTTCTTTGCTCATCTAATGCTTCTCCTTCTTCGTCTAGAGTCCCTCCTATGTCCCACTTCCTCCCTAGCTTCTGCATATTAGGGAGAGCATACAATTTTTTACTTTTTGTGACTGACTAATCTCTTTTTAAATAACCTGTCTCCTTTGTCTTAGTTAGTTCAGGTTTTGGGTAGCAAAGCAGATGAGTTATTTATTGGCCCTCTGAAAATCCTAACATGTATAATATTATTGACCATTGGTAACTTGTGTTTTTAAAGACAACACAAACATTAACCCTTTGTGTGGTCAGCTTCTTTGTTGCTGACAAAAATGCCTGGGAAGAACAAATTATAGGGGTAAATTATATTTTAGCTCATGTTTTCAGAGGTACAGGGCATGGCATAAGGCAAAAGTATCATGCTGGTACTTAGGATACTGAGACAGGAGGATTGGCAGGTCTGAGGCTAGCCTCAGGAATTTTGTGAGATGATCAGCAACTTAGTGAGACCCTGTTTCAAAAAATAAAAATAAAAATAAAATGGTATGGGGGTGTAACTCAGAGGTAGAATTGTCCTGTGTTCAATCCCCAGTATCCCCACTCAGAAAAAAATAAAAGAAAAAGGAAAAGAAAAACATGGAGGGGCATTGTGTAGGAAAGCTGTTCAACTCATGACAGAGGGGAAGTAGAGAGATCAGAAGGGACCAGGGACAGGTATTGTTCAAAGTCATGCCCTGCACTGACCACTTCCTCCAGCTACACCCTACCTGTCCATAGTTACTACCCAGGAAATCCATTGAAATAACCCACCCATCAATGGACAGATTCACTGGTGAAGTTAGAGCCCTCATTCAATTGTTTCACCTCTGAACACTACTGCCTTTCCTGACACATAAACTTTTTAGAGGGGGATATTCCAGATCCAAAATCCTTACACCCACTGTGCTAGCCAGGTTCTCCATAGACACAGAACCAGTAGGAGACATACAGTCAGCTCTCTGCAAGCTGCAGACCAGGTACTATACCCTTGTGGTATGATTCAAAGGCCTGAGAGCTAGAAAATGAATTGCCTGTATTCTAGCCCCAAGCCTGAAGACCTGAGACCAGGAGCTCTGAGGTCAGAAGAGTAGCAGAAAACACAAATCCGTCCTTATGCCCCCTTTGTGTTTCATTCCACCTTAGTTCTTACACACTGAGCCCACCCACATTGGTGGGCATCTGATCTACTCAGATTTAGTAGTTTTTGGCTCCTACTAATCATTACTTATATAACCAAGTGATGATGACTCTTTCCTTAGGATCACTTTTTCAGGTACACACTTCTCTCAGACTTCGGACTTTGTCATTAAAATTTTGGTGCTATTCCACCCCATCTTCACCAGCCCTTTTGCTTCTTGCTTACATACTAAAAAGTATTATCGGATTAGTGGAATACATATTTAACCAAGCGCTTTGCTAACAGTAAAGTTGATGTGATATTTATGCTTTCCCACGGCTGACTTTCATGCTCTGAAGTTTATTAACATTAGTATTATATCTTGTGTGGGAGAAACTGTGTTCCAGCTTGGCTTGAGTCACAGCCCTGCAGATACAGCCAGATTTGACCTTTACTATTTGTCTCCAATCCTTTAGATGTTCGTTTTATCTTTTTGAAACTCAGTACAACAATGTCTTGTCTTTGAAACCTCCTACTGATATATATGTGTGAGTTCATTGATTAACTTTTGAAACCAATCATTTCTTCTATGGAAAGCAGTAGCTTCTGAACTTGGCTTTTGACATAGACTTCTTAAAAGTCTTGTTCTAGTTATCATTAAAAAACAATCTTATAAGAAAAACTAGATCCTTCAGATCATTATCCTTCATGAACACACACATACACACACACACACATATACACACACACACACACACACACACCTGAATAAAACATTAGCAGATAGAATCCAGTGCTACCTAAGAAGATTAAACATCATGGAAAGGAGGAGGAGCGTCCTGGGAATGCAAAATTGGCTCCACATGCAAGAGTCAATTAATGCAATCCATTGACCATGTGGTGTAAGAACATCTGAACATTTTGATAGGAGAAAAAAACATAATTTAAAAAGTTTGCAATTCATTGTCAAAACTCCACAAACTAGGAAGAGAAAGGAACTTCCTAGAGATGGGCATGGTGGTACATGCTTGTAAATCTAGTTCTTGGACATGAGGATTGCAGTTTCGCAGCCAGCCTCAGCAACTTAGCGAGGCCCTCTGCAACTTAGGGAGACCCTGTTTCAAAATAAAAAATAAATAAATAAAATAGGGCTGGGGATGTAGTGCTGAGGGAGAATTCCATTGGGTTCAACAGCCAGCACCAATAAATAATAAATAAATAGATGAAAGAAAGAAAGAAAGGAACTTCCTCAATATGATAAAGGGCAATTATGAAAACCCTACAATTAACATACTTTCTGGTAAAAGGCTGAAAACTTTCTCCTAAAATCAAGAGTAATGCCAAGGGACTGGGGAGGTAGCTCAGTAGTAGTGCATACTCAGCTTGTGCGAGTTCCTGGGTTCAATTACCAGTACCACCAAGGAAAAAAACAAACAGCACAAAGATGTCTGCTCTCATCACTTGTGTTCAGCATTGTACTGGAGGCCCTTGTCAGTGGAATGAAAATGAACCAAGAATGATAAATAACAATGAATATTATTATTTGTAAAGATAAAAATATATTATCAGCTGAACATGGTGGCATATGCCTGTAATCCAAGTACTTGGGAGACTGGGATGGGAGAGGATCATGCGCTTGAAGCCAATCTCAGTATCTTGGTGAGATCCTCAGTGACTTGGTGAAACTTTGTTTCAAAATGAAAAATAGAATAGAATATGTGTGTGTGTGTGTGTGTGTGTGTGTGTGTGCGTGCGTGTGTGTGTGTGATATTGGTGGCAGTATATATGATATAGATTGATGAAATAGAAAATCTGGAAGCACACAAAAAATGTACTTTAAAAAAGAAAATGAACACTACACATGACATAAATATCCTTCATTATGTTTCACCATTTTATCTTTTCTTGTGTCTAGATTAACGAAAACTGGAGAGAATCATGTAACCTTACAGATTATGTCCAATACAAATCTATTCTGAGTTTGAACACATATACAAATGAAACTTGGCAATTCTTTATGTCTTTTTAACTTGTTGTCTTATTTCCCATATCAGCTCAAACATCTTCCGTACTCTTCAAGCATCTGTGTCAGTCTGTCCTGCTCAATGGTTGCTTCCCACCATGTTGGCTGGGATTGGGGAGGACAGGGACTCTGCTAGTCTTCTCTGTTACTATTTCTGGTGCTTTTAAATGCCGCTATTCTTAAAATGGAAGCTGAGCCAAAGAACTTCCCTCCTCTTCACAAAATATTACTATACCCTCACTCTCTTTCTAAAGTAATTGCTATTCTTCTTGGTAGAGAAAGGATTCAAAGGCCATTCCTCTACTTTGAGTTGCAATTTTTCCTTCCTTTGCACACTATCTATTTATCATCTATCTATCTTCATCGTCGTCGTCGTCATCATCAAAATCATCATCATCTATCATCTATCTATATATGTACACATGAAGATAGATAGCTAAGATATATGTATATACATATATAATCATTCCTATTTTATATATAATATGCATATATATTCTCATTATATATGTAATCTCATTCCTCTTTTCATATGGCATATGGCCAAATTCCAATCATATAGTAAAACTGTTCCCCATACATAGGTAAAGTTGCTCTGTCAAATGCAATGATTTTTGCTCCTCTCGTGCCTCTATATCTATATATAGTTGCTACTAGGCAGCTCTTCCTCTCTGGGAGTCCCTCCTTTCAGGCCTCTGTGACTTTACACCACCTTTTCTGCTCCTTTGATACCTTCTTCTTTTCCTATGTCTATTTCTAGTCCTTTGTGTATCACTGTAGTGACTCTCAAGCCCTCTATGTTTCTTAATTCAACACCATTTTATTTTAAAACCTTGATCCCTTGATGAGTTTAACTACCACCATTATGCAGATGACTTCCAATACATGTCAATTATGAGCTTTATTCCTGTATTTTTAATTTTATAAGACATAATTTCCATTTCCTGGGTGTTCCACGGAAACCTCAATGCAATATCTCTAAAATAAATTATACTCTCAAGGAAAATAACCAAAAAAAAAAAAAAAAGAAAAAAAAAAGAAGAAAGAAAGTAAAAAGCAACTTCCATGTATTTCTATTTATTTCAACAGCACCATCTAAACCACTGAACCATTCTTATTGTTGGTATTAACATTCTGTATTTATATATCAAACATTTTTGTTTAGGTCAACATAATCGTGGTAATCAATAGGTTGTGAACAGATATTCTTAATATTACTAATCATTTCTATATTTGTAAATGTAGTTTTAGTCACCTAAATAGAGTTGTTCCTTACAGAAATTATGCAAATTTCCCAAGGTTACCTGGATTACTAACAACAGACATGATAGCTTAGAGAGCTCTCTTCTAATTCAGTGTATCATTCCCAGTAATTGCTTCACACTGCAGAAAGATTACCTTTAGAGTTAGGAAAACTTGTATTTTAATAATAGCTATCTTACGATTTCAGTGTGGTCCTTAACCTTAAGTCTTAGTCTTTTAACTAAAAAATAGAAATAAAAATAATAACTTTGCAGTAGAGTTATAAGTATTAATCGTAATATACTAAAGCCATCTGGTACATTAGTTGTTTAATAAACATTTATTGAGTATCTATTAGTCTGATACATTTTAGGAACAGAGGATCTCAGAGTAAAATATAGACAAGAATATCTACCTACTTAAGCCTATGCTCTAACGTACAATTAATGAATTATAGCTATTTTTATTAATATCATTTCATTTCTTCTATGATTATTTATCCTCTAAATCAACCTCTTACAACATTCCATCTCTTTTTTCCTCTCTTGCAGCTGTAATGTTTGATCTGTAATATTATAATTTCTTCTGTTTGGCTCTGTTCCTATTATCTTTAATCCCTTGCAATATGCCAGATACCTAATAGATACTGTGATTACCCTTATGAATATACCAAATATTCTGGTTTCTACTAGAATTTTAGCTTTCTAAAAATCTAGCATTATGTCATAAATAAATTCTTTCCTAGCCCTATGCATACTACACTCTCAATAAGCCTTACTAATAAGTGAATACTGAAAATCTTTTTCTGTAATCAATTTTAGAAGCTGTCTTTGTGCTGTGGTTTGATTTTTTCATTATCTGTTCTTTTCACTTTGTGGACGAGATAATCCTTGGTTTTAATAGGTAGGTAGGTAACATTATACTTTATGTTCAAACAAGGGGTAGCAATTTATAAAAATAAAAACATGTATAAATTCAATTTCAAATTCATTTTGTCTTTTATGGTGCAGCAATTGCTCAATTTTTCCCTTTCTATTGCTTTCATTTGCAAAGAAAGACAAGAATAAAAAAGAAAAATCAGTTCATTATTTATATATTTCCTATCAGGTACACCTTTTCCATCTTTCTCTGGTACCTCTTGAGAAATTACAATTTTCTATTGTAAAGTTAAGAAAAGCTGGGCATGGTGGCACAGAAAAATAAGGCGGAAGAATTAAAGAATATCGAGAACTATGGAAATGTAAAAAATGGTAATAAGAAAGAAAAATGAGCTGGGTGTGGTGGTGCACGCTTGTAATCCCAGCATTTGGGAGGCTGAGACTGGAGGATCCAGGTTTATGGCAAGCCTCAGCTACCTAGTGAGGCTCTCCGCAACTTAGTGAGACCCTGTTTCAAAATAAAGAATAAACAATAGGGCTGGGGGTGTAGCTCGGAGGTAGAATGCCCCTGAGTTCAATCCCCAGTACCGCAAAAAAAAAAAAAAAAAAAAAAAAGAAAATTCTATTCTGAATTTAGTTTAAAAAGAGAACTAACAAAGTAAATTTGTAAAACTGAAAAAACAAACAAACAAACATTAAAAACCAAATGGCCATGAAAAGCATTGAACTGGAAGCTGCAGAACAGGTTATGCATTTCCTTTCTGTCATCCTCTCCTGAATGAAGTCTTTACCCTCATTCCTGTTGAATTCCCTCTGCAAGGCTTTCTACAGAGCAGACCTGCTCTTCTTGGATGGACACTGAGCTCTACTCATCTAGACAGTTTGAATTTAGTTCATCAAACTCTTGTCTCCGTTAGGAGGGTTCCTGTTTTTATACATTTTTAAATCTGTACTTGTTTGCTTATTTAAACAAAACTCAATTTCAGTCATGTATATAATGCTGTCACTGTCATTTGAATGGTTGTCAGTCATGTCCTATGTAAAAATATCATCCAGAATTGAGTACAATGAGTTGGAAATAAGATTTTGCCATTCAGCAGCATTAAGAATGTAGGGTACCATTGAAACAAATAATAGATATGTTCCTTTTAATTAAACTATACACACTTTTTGTGTAGTAAATGCACCATATAATTACTATAGTTTTATATTCACAAGGCAGAAAATACACTGTATGTAATAATTTTACTTTAGTAAATATTGTAGAAGATGATTAAAAGAATTAATTTTGTTGCAGCCTGGGTAGCTCCATAAAAGCTAGAAACAGCATTGTAAAATATACTCTGAAGCAATGGGAAAATGATGTTACGTTTTTTTCACTGTTACTTAAATCTCTGTGGTTAGTAGTAGAAATGTTGAAAAATTAAAAAACTGGCTTGTGATTTGGGGTCAAGGTCATTACTAAAACTACCACTGCAAAGGAAAAATAATCATAAATTTCTGTGCATATTTTGGTTTTAAAATGGGGATACAGTTCATCATTGTGCTCAAGTGATAAGAGTAGCATCTCATATTCCCACAGGTACTTATTTTATGTGCTCTGGTGTTTAGATATACAATAAAACCAATTCCTTTCCAATAAATATGATGATGAAAGTTCTCAGACAAGCATGAAACTGCAGTATGTGAAAGCAGCAAGCACAAAACTAATGGGGTGGAATTCATGGGCAGTTTTCTGTACTTCTTGACTGCTATTCTTATGCAGGAAGTTGTCTTCAAAGAATTTATCATAACTATAGCCAAGAGCACAGACACTTACTACACAGCTGTGTGGTGTGATCTAAGAAATGAATTTGCATTGTAGACTGAAGTTTTTGAAAAGATTCCCTCCGGTATGTAGCATTCTTATAACAACTGCTTCCTAAAATAGTTGTTTGTGTGAGTAACACTGCAATTTTATAAGACATATTTTTTTAGAGGAAGAAACGAAAAAAGGCAGTTTCAATCCCATTTCACATTTCTTTGTGCAATTCTGGAAAACAAACATGTTTGTCTTGATTTGCTCAGTTATTCTTAGGTGTTCTGAAAGCACTGTTTTAGAGATGAGAGTCCATCTCTACCCTATACTAGTCCCCTTTGGACTATCAATATCTCCTCAAATTTAATTCATCAGTATAATATAAATAGAAAAACAAATGGCCCTTAAAATGTCTGTCATGTTACAGACTGGTAGCATCCATAACCGTTGCTATGTGGCAATCCAATGATTAAAATTATTACAGAACAGGTGGCGTTCAGCATCACCAGAGAGACCACACATCAGTCATTCAAGAGCAGGAGTCAATTAAGCTTGCCTATTAAAATGCAGAACTGTCTGCAGTCTTGAGCTACTTCCTAAGTCTAATTTAAAGGCCATATATCCTCTGGTGCTTTTAGAAATAAAAAAAAAAGTAATGCCAAAGTATGAAGTGTTCCTTTTATTTCATGCACATAATTAAAATAACAACTAACATCAGTCTGGCCATCAGGATTTGTAAGTCAACACAATTTAGAGAAATAATGGCAATCACTCTGAACTAAATCAGGATTTTAGGTCCTTTTCTGCAGCTTTCTGAACTGTGAATGACATGTTTCATTGAGTTTTCTTATTCAATGGGATCTCTGATAGTTTGCTGGCCTTTTAAAATAACCTATGCATAATCATTCTTAACATTTCCTCCCCCCGCTCCTGGGTAATTTTGGATGTGTTTGTTAGCTACTGCATAATAATAATGGGGCTCTGTCTCTACCACTATCCTTTTCCTGGATACAAAGCTGGTTCCAGCTGTGGCCTAGGAATAGTATTCCACCATGGGTGTCAGATCTCAAAACCTGCACTTTAACAATTAATCCTGTGTCTCCTCCATTTTTCTCATTTCCCTCTGACATTCTTGCTGGGAGCACTCATATTGTGTCATTCTTGCTCAAAAATTTAGGGTCAGCCTTGATTGATTAAAACTTTTTATTTGGATAAAAATTAAAAACTTTTTACAAAAAATTTGAGTACTCCCTTTGCTGTGGTTAACCAGGTTCACAAATTCTTAATATTTTCCCTCATTTTGTCTTTTTCTTTCTCTCTTTCTATGCATAACTTTTGAAACATTTGATAATGTGTTGTCTATGACCCTTCACTCTCAAATATTTTAATATATATATATATTCTAAAACAAGGGAGGGATATTAACTTACATCAACACAGATAATTATGATACATATATATGATATAAATCTTTGATATAATTACAAAATAAAAATTTTCATTGATTAGAAGCTATCGCCTGCTTCACTGTCTATCTTGTTTCCCAGTATACCATCTAGGATCATGTATTGCATATTTCTCTTCTATCTCTTTTAATCTGTCATCATTCCTATGTTAGAAATGTTATGAGAGTAAACAGTTCTATTATTTGAGTGGTGTTCAGAGTGAGTAATTCCCTAAGGGAGTAGAGAGGCAGGGTAAGTCAGATTTTGGTTAGACCAAGAAAAAAAAGCATAAAAGTCACAAATAAGGATTTTTAGGGATTTTTGCTAATGACTGTGAATTCCAGATGACCCTGTGGAAAAGCTTTAATCATTTACTGTGATGGTCTACACAGAGTCAAGATTCTAAGAAGGCTGTGACTCCTCTTGATTAATTTTCTTCATGGATATGAATACAGAGCTTAGTCACCTCTTATGGAAGGCAGGCCCTTCTTTCAACCTATTCTACGGAATTTGGTCCCCATTGTCTTTTAAGGACCTATGACCTATTAATTAGCTTTTTTCTCTTATTTAACTATTTCCTCTCAGAGATACTCTGAGCATCAATATTTAAATACTGCTATCTTTCATCTTTAAGTTAGTAGCTGGGCGTGGTGACACATGCCTGTAATCCCAGTACTTGGGAGGCTGAGACAGGAGGATCACAGGTTCATGGCCAGTCTTAACAATTTAGCAAGAACCTCCACAACTTAATGACATACCGTTTCAAAATAAAAATAAAATAGGGCTGGGGTATAGCTCAGAGGTACAATGCCCCTAGGTTCAACCTCCAGTACCTCCATCACACACAAAAGTAAGCTGTCATATATGCATTGTTTCCTCTACTAATACAATTTACTAGATGATAAAATGAATTGCTACCCTTTTGCCTGTGGCATCAGAGTCCCTGGATCAATTTCTAATGTTCCGGGTGCTTTCCAAGTTCAAAAGGTGGCTGAAAGGGAAACCATAGAGAATAGATGTTTTATGAAAAAGAATATTTAAATTAAATTCAAAGAGAATATTTAGGGTCTTTTAATCTATTTTGGTTATGAACAGTATGAACATAATAAAACATATAACTAATTTTCTTTTCATAAATAGTCTGATATTTTAGCTTCAAATTGATTACCCTCGAAATTTCATTTTGAGATAATATGTAGACTCCATGTAACTTAGAAACCTCTTTCATTAGAAAGGATTTTAGCATTTACCTTTCAATAGTATAAATTTGGATCAATGTCAATGTCAGGTCTGCCCTTCAGAGTGTATATGCATGCATGAGTATGTGTGTGTGTGTCTATAAAGAAATGATACTTTGAAGCATTTTTTTTTTAAAGTATTTGAAAAATGGTGTTGGGAGATTTCTGAACTTTGATGTTTTCCTATTGCCCTACCCAGACTCCTATCCTCCTAAACTACAAACAAAGCTGCTTTTTAGTTCATTTCTTCAGAGTAATAGTGCATTTTAAGTGATACTAGGTAGAAAAGGTTTAGTTGCACTAAAATGTTCCTTTGTTGTGTTAGTTCATCTACATGGACACCTCCCAACAACAGATATCTGCATTCTGAGGAAACCCAGTCTTGGAAGGCAAAGGGAAGGAGATCTCCTGGAGGCTCTACTGCTATCAGTGGTGGAGGATGGCAGGCAGAGAAGCCTTTATTTCTAGGCATGATGACAACATTATACATATATCGGTGATAATGATTTACTGGAGTAGAAATTAAGACAAAATTGGATTGAAAGATTCAATTTAAAGTACTGTGCATTTCAAGAGTGAATCTTTACCTCTGAGAATAAAACCAGAAGGCTTATTTTTGGTTACAATACCAACCTATGAAGGACTGTTGATTTTGTAGGACAGACTGGAATGAGAGAGTTTTCTCTGAGCTCAGTGTGGACAGTGAGGAAGTGGAACACCACCATTTCACTAAATTTTATGACTTTCACATGGTTAGATTCATTTACACATTTTATTTTTGAGATAATTTACCTAAAGCTACCTGATATTGAGTGGCCATTTGCAGATGGATGGCATTCCAGATTTTAGCATACAAGTAGTATTGGTTACTATGTTGTTTGGTTGTTTAAAAAAATTATGTCATTCTTTGAGAGCAAGTAACTAGGAAGAAGGAATGTCTTATTGATTCTTTCTGGAACTATCAGTTGCTATACAGCCTTCATCCTTCACTGGCTAACTCCTTTCTTCCAGGATGACTACACTTCTACAATTTATTATTAGTACTGAAAACCATGAGGGATTTTCTTACTTTCATATTAAAGTGCAAATATCTGATACCATTTTCTTTCCTGAAGGAATCAGAACACTTGAATTTCATCAAGAAAGTAAGATAATTTGTGTATATGGAGTTTAGCACAGGAAGGAAAGCAGAGGAGACAAGGTAAATTTGCTTACCATGAGGTTTTTATCTAAATCAACAACAGGTAAATGCCATGTGATTCTTTCACATGTGCACTAAAGCTATCATTCTTTCATTTAATAATTCAGTTATGATGGGCAGTGGAATTATAACAGGAGGAATATAACAGAATTGGCTCCTTTATCATGAAATGCACATAATTAACTAGGATTTATACTAATACTTACTTAAAAATTCTTACATGCTAGAGAGGAAATACAGGTATTTAATACATTTTTCCAGTACATGAAGATGCATGCTACCAGTTTATCTGTTCACTTGATGATAAGCATCACAGCTAATTGAAAGAAGGCCCCACACTCCAGACTTTCTTCCTAGCAATGAAGTAGATAAGCCATGTGTTTATAAAATACTAACTCTATAATTTTATATATAGGAAACCCTAAATATAGCTCTTGACTTGATATATTTTTGGAGATCTAGTCATATTAGAATGGATACATTAAAAATGTGTATTTCTGAGACCATATGCCAAGTTAGAGCCTTGTTTATAGAGTGTGTGTGTCTTCATAAGAATTTGTAAAAATGAGCTGGGCATGGTGGTGACATCTATAATCCCAGTATATATTACACTGGAATTTACTATAATATTTGGAAATCGAAGCAGGTTCATTGAATGTAGGAAGCTGGAGTCACGTAGATTCAAGTGTTTGTTCTTTAATTCTGTTCTTGAAAGTCGGTGTAAAATTCTCCTTCAATGGATTGCTCCCCTGCTTCACCCCATAAAAACAATCCAGCTTTAGATTTACATGCACCCTGAAGATGAGACTTGATCTATTAATATTCTCCCTGCTCAGCTCCTTAACTAGTTCAGGGAAAACTCCTGAACAACAGAAGTTATTTAGCAATTAGTCCCTTGGGAATGTAAATAAAAATTAGGTTGATAAACTGCAAAAGTATCTATAATTGTATCCTCATATTTTTCCTAAAAACTAAAGCTTCCTGAGAGGTATAGCCACATTGAGTGCTCTCTCTAGTATCCTTGTCTCAAAATGATGACTTCATGATTTTAAAGAATGACATTATTTTAGATTGATTCGACAGTGGTTTCCCTTGTGAGATAATTAGCTGGGTTAAACTGATGTCCCTCTTCTCTCTAGCAGACTAAGAAAGTGTCTTATATATTAAATATAACTGAGTATGGAATACCCATCACCTAGAGTGAGAATATAAATAGTAAGCTACTCATTCCTGATTGTATGTTCTGTTGCTCATCTGGATGAAACTATTCATATACCTGTTATTGTAACAATTTACTTACAGCTTACATTTAAGTAATTTCTTCTTCAAAACATGTTTCTGTAGTAGGTAAAGATTCACATCTTCCTGTAGACACATTAGTTGAATCACAGAGCATTTATATTTAGCGTGCCAAAATATAGCTTTTCAGTGATCAGCACACTATAAATTATTATAACACTCATTTGAACACTCATTCTTTTTTTTTATACTTTCATTGGTGCATTATAGTCATTATAGTCTCACACCATAATGTACTTCATAGTGATAGTGACATCCATGCACACGGCACTTGGTGGGCTTCACCTAGCTCCCTCCCCACTCCCGCTTCACTATATATGATATTGAGATTGGCATTGGTATTCACATATGTGCATAATATCCATGGAAGTGTTTCCCTCATTAATTCTCCCTCTCCCCTCTTCCCTCCTCTCCACTCCCCTAGACAACCTGCCTTGCTCCAATGGTGTTTCTCCTTCATTATCTATGTCCCTCTTGTATCCCTGTTACTCTCTAGCTCTGACTTCCCTTTCTGTGACTGTCTAATCTCACTTAACATAATGTTCTCCAGGTCTATTTATTTCCCTGCAAGTGACATAATTTTGTCCTTTATTGCTGAGTCTATTGAGTTCAATTGCCCATTTCTTGATTGTGTGTGTGCGTGTGTGCGTGTGCGTGTGTGTGTGTGTGTGTAAGTCTTTTTTTTTTTTTTTTTTTTTTTTGCGGTACTAGGGGTACTAGGGATTGAACTCAGGGGCATTCTACCTCCGAGCTACATCCTCAGCCCTATTTTTTATTCTTTATTTTGAAACCGAGTCTCACTAAGTTGCGGAGTGCCTCACTAGGTAGCTGAGGCTGGCCGCGAACCCGGATCCTCCGGTCTCAGCCTCCCGAATGCTGGGATTACAAGCGTGCGCCACCACGCCCGGCTTTGTGTTAAGTCTTTTGTATAGTCTGGATATTAGTTCTCTATCAGAGGGATAGTTGGCAAAGTTCTCCCATTGTGTAGGCTTTCTCTTTAGATTCTTGATGGTTTACTTTGATGAGCAGAAACTTTTTAGTTTAATGTCATTCCATTATTAATTCTCATTTGTATTTCCTGAGCTTTAGTGGTCTTATTGAGGAAGTTTGGAACTTCCTCAATAATGTTGGAACATTGAACCTGTGGCCTCCTGTAGTAATTTCAAAATCTTTGGTTTAATTTCTAGGGTTTTGATCCATATCAAGTTGCCTCTTGTGCGAGGTGAGAAGTAGAGATTTAGTTTCATTTTCTAAAATTAATTACAAGTTTATCCAGTAAATGTTTGGTACCTTTGTCAAAAATAAATTGGCTATAAGTGTGTGCATTTGTTTCTGTTTGACTATTAGGTGAGAAGTAGAGATTTAGTTTCATTTTCTAAAATTAATTACAAGTTTATCCAGTAAATGTTTGGTGCCTTTGTCAAAAATAAATTGGCTATAAGTGTTTGCATTTGTTTCTTTTTGACTATTAGGTATTTTGATTTTAAAATAAGCAACCTTAGCTTCAAATGCCTTTTTTTTTTCTGGGATAGAACTTGTTTAGAGTTGAAAAGGGGTATTTTTTATTTTCAGTTTAAACATAGTGGAAATATAATTTAACTAGAAGTATGATTATCAATTAGAACAATATAAGTGTTTATATAAGAATTAAGCAGAACCTGATATATCTGTATTGACCCTTTTCAACAAATGGTTTTGGGAAACTTTATCCACTTGCAGAAAAATGGAATTAAACCCTAACCTCTCATGCTGCACAAAAGTCAACTCAAGATTGATCAAAGACCAGTAATAAATATATTCTTAAGTGAGTATATTGTATAAATAGTATTAAATGGATGAATTTAAAGTTATAACATCTCTACTTTTATGTCTTTTCTTTTAGTTTATTCTTTTTAATGGGAGAGTATGTTTGTGGAAAAAAAAGATAAATTCCCACTTGAAGTTGTTAGTGTATTTTTACTATTGCTGGAGATGAAGTTTATATTTCTAACATATTTTCATTAAAACAGATATTTCCTAGAGCTGCCTTCTGTAGAGTAGAAGATAAAGTCTGGGTTAGGCCCTTTCTCTCTGAAAGGAAACTTTCTGAGGGAAACTCTTAGGACTATGTAATACAGGTTTTTCTGGGGTAGTTCAGCATTTTTCTAGGGGCTATCAGGAGCAAGTAAAGTAATCCAAATAAGAATCTATGTTGAGCTGGGCATGGTGGCGCATGCTTGTAATCCCAGCATTCGGGAGGCTGAGTACCCGGAGGATCCAGGTTCACGACCAGGCTCAGCTACCTAGTGAGGTACTTCGCAACTTAGTGAGACCGGTTTCAAAATAAAGAATAAAAAATAGGGCTGGGGGTGTAGCTCGGAGGTAGAATGCCCCTTGGTTCAATCCCCAGTACCGAAAAAAAAAAAAAAAAAAAGAGTCTATGTTGTTTATTTTATTGTTTAGTCATATATGTTGAATGAATATATTTTATAAGATTCTTTGCCCATAGAATTATTTTTCTAAAAGTGACCAATAGTGGATTGTCTCCAGAAAGTATTATTTGCTTCTAGGAAAGGTATGCTCAAAGTCTTGCAAACTTGGTCTATCTAGGAAGTCAGAGAAGCTTCCTCTTTCCTTAACCTTGACAGGATTAGAGACTTCCCATAGGAACTTAACCTGGTTAGATAGAGAGCTACCCCTACTGGATAAACAATGCCTTCTGAATGGGACATTTAATCAGTAGAATAATCAAGAATTTGAAAAATTTATTATTGACTCTTATCTTTTTATCTTTATCTCATGCTATCTATATATCTATATTCTTTTTTTTTTTTTAATTTTGTGCCATGTTGCTTAAGACTTGAAACAAGAGGAAAGGAAATGCATCTTAAATATGAAGAGGGCAAAAGCTCATCTAGGGAGTGCCAAGTAGTATACTGGCCTTATAAGAAAGAGAATATGACTTATGAAGACTACTTTTAGAGAAATAAGAGAGCCCCTGGACATATTTGCAGGCCAGGTTCAGGAGCAAAATGGTCTGTGAGTCATCTTATTGAGATGCTGTGATTAAGTTCATGGTCAATGGCTTGGGGAAGAACAAGACTCTAACATTTAGCATAAGGATTTTGTTTTCTGCTTTGTAGCATACTTATGTTATCTATTGTTTTATAAAATTTTTAGTCAAACTTGGTGACTTGTATTAACAGAGCTTTGAGAGAATTAAAAAAGGAAACTGTTTGTGGTACATTTGATTTGAAGATAGCTGTAATTGTCCAAATAATTGCTTACAAGTTCCAAGAAGCTGGGAACAGAGGTCTAGAAGAGCAAGCATTAGCAAGGGACAATAAGAATAGATTTGTGGTATTTGCAAGCTTTCCCTGTCGATTCCCCAAAACACTAAGTGATAAAAAGAAAAGATTTCCTGCAGGAACATAGCATAGCAGTGCTGTCTATAGAAGTAGATTATTAAAATTAGATCTGTTGCCTTTCTTATTACCTTTAGAAATATATATACTTAGGTGTTCTTAATTGGGATCCCTAGAGGTTCTAGGTAATCTGCACTATAGTCAGTGCTTCATGTATGCATACGTGTTTTCTTGGGGAAAAGTTGTACAGTTCTTCTCTTTTATCAGATTTTAATAGCCAATAAGTAAAAAATATACATATTTGATTGTAGCTTCTTAGCTTTATATGTTTTAATTAGGTTTTCTTTCAATTTCATGTTACATTTTAAGCATTTCCTCCAGATAATTATTATTATTATTTTTTTTGGCGGTACTAGAGATTGAACTCAGGGGCATTCTACCTCTGAGCTATACCTCCAGCCCTATTTTTTATTCTTTATTTTGAAACCGAGTCTCACTAAGTTGCGGAGTGCCTCACTAGGTAGCTGAGGCTGGCCGCGAACCCGGATCCTCCGGTCTCAGCCTCCCGAATGCTGGGATTACAAGCGTGCGCCACCACGCCCGGCTCCTCCAGATAATTATTTTAAGGGACTGGTTTTGATGGCTGCTTCATATCCTGAAAAATAGAAATATGGTTTATTGAAGCATTCCATTGTTGCTAATCAATGTGTTTTCTATTTTTTTTTTTTTTTTTTGCGGTACTGGAGATTGAACTGGGGCATTCTACCTCTGAGCTACACCCCCAGCCCTATTTTTTATTCTTTATTTTGAAACAGGGTCTCTCTAGGTTGTGGAGTGCCTCACTAGGTAGCTGAGGCTGGGTCGCAAATCCGGATGTTCTGGTCTCAGCCTCCCAAATGCTGGGATTACAAGCGTGCGCCACCAGGCCCAGCTTGTTTTATAAATTTCACTAATAAAAATAATGCACTCTGGCAAGCAGAATTCTAAAAGTGGTTCCCCAAATCTCCACGTCCAAGTTATTGGCACCTGTAAAAATGATGAGGTTTCATTCCAATTATTTTATTATGTATATAGCAAAATTGATTTTAAAATAGGGAGATTACTGGGATGTGGGGGGGTATTCTAATCACATGAGCCCTTTTAAGAGCAAGGAAGTTTTCTTTGGCTGGTGGCAGAAGAAAACAATCACAGAAATTCAAAGTACAAGAAAAATTCTGTGTGCTGTTGCCAGCTTTCAAGATGGATGGGGTTAGGTGCCAAAGAATGCAGGTGGCCTCTGGTAGCTGATTGGATCCAGGGGCATTCAGCAAGGAAAAGGCACCCAAGTTTCACAGTTCTGAGAAACTGAATTCTGCCAACAACATGACTGAGCTTGGAAATGAATTATTCCCCAGATCCTCCAAAAGGAGTGCAACTTGGAAAACATGTCGAATTCAACTTCAGGCAGAGAATCTAGCCCTATCATGCCAGGCCTGTGACCTACGACCATTGAGGTATTCAACAGTTGTCACAATGCTGCTAAGTTGTAGTGATTTGTTATTCAGCAGGAATCATGGTAAAGAAGCTGCTGTAAATAGCTTGGCATATAATTGTGTCTGAATTTATAATTTACTTATTGAATTATAAATGCAAGTCCTAGTTCTAAGGATATAAATATGTCAAGGTTTTCTATCCTGCTATTCCTTCTGCTGAAAAGTATCTGACAATAAAAATGTTCTACCAGCATATAAGGACAAATGCTATTATAGCCTTCCTAATATTAAGAAATGAAATTACGTAAAACTTTATAAATAAAATATTGTATTTAATTGTCTTAATTTGCTTCTATTTTATTATTATAAAAACAAAATTTAAAATATTTACTAAACACTTATTAGTATGATTTAATTTTTCATGTATTTTGCCCATTACTCTACTGTCCTGTTGGATTTGAATTTGATTTGTATGAATTTTTCACATAATAAGAATAGTAAATATTGCCTATAACGTTTGATGCCAGTGGCATATCAAAGTTGGTTGCTTGAGAAGTTATAGAAAATTAAAATATAAGTGGTCAAATCTACTGAATTTTTCTTCCAATAACTTTAAGTTGAGAAAGTTTATTTCCATTCTTAAATTAGATACTCTAATATCTTCTTTATTTTTAATTTAATGAAAATAAGTCTATGATAAAATTTGAATCTGATATGAAATAATTCTCTTCTTTAAATAATAATTCAATATCACCACCATAATATAATAAACAGTTGTTCTTTCTTGCTTAGATACTATTTTTTTCTCTTGTCATTATTATTTATTCTGCTAAATTTGTAGGAAGAATATATTATTTGAGGGGCTAGTGGGAGGAAGAGGCTTAGTTCAATTTTGGTATAATAGAAACATTTTATTGTCTAGGATATATTCTTATCTAGAATGCCAAGTGCTTTCTTATTTTTTACTGCTTCTTCATATTCTTTTCAACATCAATCTTATTTCCTCTAGTTTAAGTTTAAAATCAGCTTGTTAAATTTCCAAAAATAATTTTAGATTGAAGATGACTGATTCTTTGGTTATTAATAGGAGAATTGAAATATCAAAATAATCTATACATATAGGATCACGATATGCTCCCTTCATATATATATATATATATATATATATATATATATATATATATATTAGTTTTTACTGAAAGTAGAATGTTTTTATTATGTTATCAAAGTTTTCTTCTTAAATTGTATGCATTTGTGATAAGTAGAATTTTTCTTGGGGTATTAGGTTTATATTAATGGCATCTGTGTTTCTGATTTTTTTGTTGTTGTTCTGTGGCATTGACAAATTTGTATATGTACATCGTGTCCTTTGAAGTGTTTTCCTCATTGACTCTTCTTCCCCTCTCCCACTTCCTTCACATAAGTTCCTGCTATAATTTCTCTAGAGTTTTTTCTCCTTTATCTCAAGTCCCTTCTGTTCCCAATTTCTCCCTAGCTTCCACATACGAGGATTAATGCTTGGGATTGCTTTAAACTGAAGAGCTTCTGTGTAGCAAAGGAAACTATCAAGAACCTTAATAGAGATTCTACAAAATGGGAGAAGATATTTTCCACTTACTCTTCTGATAGAGGACTAATATCTAGCAATTACAAAAAAACTCAAGAAACTTATTGCCAAAATGAAAAAAAAAATAGACATAAAAATGGGCAAGTGGACTAAATAGACTCTTTACAAAAGAAGAAATACAAATGACAATAAGTATATGAAAAATGTTAAACATCAATAGTAATCAGAGAAATGCAAATCAAAACTACTCTGAGATTTCACCTAACCCCACTTAGAATGACAAGCATTAAAAACACAAATAATAATAAATGCTGGTGAGGATGTGGAGAAGCTAGAACTCTGATACATTGTTGGTTGGATTGCAAATTAACACAACCATTTTGGGAATCAGTGTGGAGATTCCTCAGAAAAATGGGAATGAATTTATTTGATGACCCAGCACTGCTGAATATCTACCCCCAAAATTTGAAATCTAATGACTTTAATAACCCATGTACATCTACGTTTATAGCAGCACAATTGATAATAGCCAAACTATGGAACCAACCTAGGTATCCATCAACGGGTAAATGGATTGCAAAATTATGGAATATACATACAGTGGAATTCTACTCAGCCATATTTCCCTGTCATTTGCAAGGAAATAGATGAAACTGGAGACTATCATGCTGAGATTAATCAGTCACAAAAAGTGAAAGGTCAAGTGTTTTCCTTTATGTTTTAAAAGAAAAATATAAAATATTTGGCTAAGGATTTTATTTGAAACACATTAATGACTTCTTTTTAGTCAGTTTTGGCTGCCTGTGTTTTCTGAGCAAATTATTTATTTCATAGAATTTTAAGTATGTTTCAAATACACACAATTTCAAATATCTTATGTATGGTATTTCATCTTGAGTATTTAACTGAAGAACTCATGACTATGTCTCACTTTAATAATTAAATTTGCATATTATTTGCTTACTTTTTATATAAAACTATACCTGTAATATGTTGATTAGTTATATGAGAGTTTTAATCTTCTTAATATATTATGCTTTGATTACACCTTTTACACAATAGTTATTTAAGAAACTTTTGAATTTCTGAATCATTGAAACTTTGGTTTAAACCCTTAGTAGTAATTTTAAATTATAGGACATTTGGGCTTAGGATGAATATTAAAAAAATGTGTGGCCTAATATATGATAATTTTTTACAAATGTTTCATGAACATTTAAAATACATTTGTACTTGTTATAGGTCATTATATTTAATGATTTATTATAGTAATAAATATTCTATGTTCTAATTTACTTTTATCTACTTGCCAATTTAAATGTTGAGAAACATATTTATGTAAACCACAAGTTTAATTTATTCCTAACATTCTATTAATGGTTTTATGTATTTATATTTTATGCTATGTTGCTCATAAAACTTTCTAATGTTTCATTTTCAGTTTATAATATACTTCTTATCCTAATAAAATGGCCCTCAATTGCATTTGGTGCTTTCAGTTTTGCATTACACATCAACTAAAATTAGTGCTGTTGTTCATACTTAATTTTAAATGAGTTAAAAGCAATATTAGTAATAATAAATTGGGTGATAATAGACTGGAGAGTAAAATGAATGACTACAATGTTATAAGAATGACGGGGAAGGAATGGAGAATTCTGTTATAAAGGCACAAGATTATTTGAAAGTTATTTATATTAGTAACTGTGTGTGGTACTGGGGATTGAACCCAGAGACATTCTACTTTCCAGTGACACTCCCAGCCTGATTTTTTAAAATTTCTAGTTTGAAAACAGGATCTTACTAGGTTTGATGAGTCTCACTACTTGCTGAGGCTGTCCTCAAACCTGTGATTCTCCTATCTCAGTCTTTCAAGTACTGGGATTACAAGAGTGTGCCACCACACCTGGCTAGTTAATAGTATATATTTTAAACTATAGAAAAGCTAGTAAAATAATTTAAAAGGAAATATAATTGATACACTTGAAGTTGAAATGCTATGAAATCACATAAAGTGTTTAAATCAGAAAAGGCAGAAAAACAAAGAGTAAAAAGAACAAAGAATCAAAAGCAGTTATAAACATGGTAGATATTAATTTAACTATATAAATAATCACATTAAATGACAATGGTCTAAATACACCAATTAAAAGATGAGAATTGTCAGAGTGAATAACAAGTTTGAGATAGGATGATATGTTTTCTATAAGAAACTTGCTTTAAACAGCAAGACCTGGTTCATTAAAAGCAAGAGATGGAGAAAGAAAAGCTGGGTTGGCTCTATTGATTCCAGACAGATCTGACCTCAGAACAGGAAAGTATTTTAGTCCCCTATTTATCACATTGGTGATGAAGGAATTCCTACCCTGGAGTCATGGGGATGGCTGGACCCAGAATCTGACACTGAAGTCGCAGCAGTTCATGGGTCATGTGCTCACAGTCAGGTGTAGGCAGACATGCACACCATGCAAGACCACATGGGGTTATGTTCAGGAACAGAGTGAACAGCTAGAGGATGTGGAGTGTGTTTGGCTTGTTTGAATAGTTCCACCAACTAGCAGGTAGCTGAAGTCTGCTACACAAGGACACACAGGGCTGTGCCTAGTCCCCAGAATAAGGCTGTCTGGCTAGCAGGACTTTATCTGCAGAAGCAAAGTGGGGAGGGGAACTTGTGGATAGGTCCATTTGATACCACCTGATTCTACCACGTAGTAAGTTGGCACATACTATTGGGCCTTATTGAGGATATCAGAAAAATAATGTTGTGGAAGATAGTGGTATTTCTGAAGAAAGAAACATAAAGATATTCTCATTCTGGAGGACTAAATTCCCAGAGAGAGATTTGATACAGATACTCAAATCAGGGGTGACAAGAAACATAAAAGGGCAGTCAATGATTGAAAGGGTACAGAGAGGAGAGCCCAATCACAGGTTCTGAATGACCATAGAAAACCACCTTCCAGAAAAAGTGTGTAATTGTTAAAAAAAACATAGCTCTTGAAATAAAATGTTCTATGTCTCAAGAAAAAAAAAATCAGACAATATCGAACAATTTTTTCCTGCAATGCATCAATGATAAAAGACTCAAAAGGGAGCAATGAGAACATTACTTAAAATGTAGTCTTCTCTTTTCATTTTGCCAAAAGTCAAGGCCTTCTCTCAATTCTCTTCCCTTCTTACTCTTGGCAGCATTTTGTATTCTTAATCTCTGTCTTACTAACATATTTTCCTTTCTCCTTTCTGCGATGGTTTACTCCCTGGGTTCTCCTTTAACTTATTTGGCCTTCTTTTCTTCTCTGTAACCCACTTAACACCACTAATTTTTCTCTTTAAAATATTTTAATTAGCCGGGCATGGTGGCGCACGCTTGTAATCCCAGCATTTGGGAGGCTGAGACCAGAGGATCAGAGTTCGAGGCCAGCCTCAGCTACCTAGTGAGGCACTCCACGACTTAGCGAGACCCGGTTTCAAAATAAAGAATAAAAAATAGGGCTAGGGGTGTAGCTCAGTGGTAGAATGCCCCTGAGTTCAATCCCCAGTACCGCCAAAAAAAAAAAAAAAATTAATTATACATCTGCTTTAATATTTTCAATTGTTATTTCTCCATTATTTATTTCTAAATTTGTATCTGAATCCCTATTACCTTGCTTATATTTAAGTATTATATTTTTGACTGTGTAGGGGCTCAGAAGAAATGCAAACTGCTGATGGGGCCATGGCCCCACTCATCCCATGAAGCTGCAGATATGCACCTCATTATATAAGCATAATGGATCAAAATGCAGCTTGCCTGTGCTGTCCATGCTGGTGTTGGTATATGCCAATTTGCCCAGAACCCTATATAAGGAACAGATCTCTCACCCCTGAAACCTCGACTGCAATCACAACTGGCCTCTGACACTTGGTGTAGCCAGCAGGATTAAGTGAGTACCTTTAGTACCCCTTTGGAGCAGCAGCCTGGGGAGGAACAGATCAGGAGATGTGGCCCTTGGCCTCCCTGTGGTTCCCAGTAGCAGCCTATGTGATGATGTGGACACCACCAAAAGATTGGATCGATGTACATACCCAGCTGAAAGAAGTCCAGGAGGCTTTAAAAGTGCTAGAGCCACAATAACTGGGCTCCTGGTGCCATTGGAACACAACTTGAGCTTGGCAGGTGGAGGAGGCAGTCAATATGAGCAGAGCCCGCAGCCCCTTACTCAACCCCATGCCAGCAGCCACTGTGGTCCTTAGCCCCATGTGTGGTGGTTGTGCTGGAGACATTCATTCTGGCTCCCCTTCTGGGAGGAAGTGGTGTACACAACCAGCTTCAAGTACAGGAGGCCTGGCCCAACCTCCTCTCAGGGCACCTTATGGGGCCTGCAACCTTCTAGAAGATTGAAGGAAACCAGGAAGCTGCAGAGACCTCTAGAAAGTGGTGCTAAATATCAGAGGGAGGCAACCTCCCTACCCTCCAGTGCCCTGCGATGAATGTGCCCAGCAGCTGCTGGATGTGGCAAAGGAGCAGGGGGGGTACAGGGCACAAAGGCATATACCCCTGTTATAAGATATAGAATGACCCAGTGAAAAGGTCATAAATTGGTGTTTGGAGTTGATAAAATTGAGTCATAAGGGTTGTAACCGTAGCATTATAATGAGTTTATCTGGTTGGTGGCTAGGCTGGTAGGATGTGGCTGGAGAATATAGGTCTGTGGGGTGTAGCCTTGGGGATTATATATGGTTTCTTCTCCCCCTCTTCTCTCTCTTGCTTTCAGCCTCCATGATGTGAGAGGTCTATGTGCTCTTCCTCTCTCTGCTTCCCACTGCCATGCCCTGAGATCAGTGGTCCCTGGCATCCCATAGACTGAACCCAAAACTGTAAGAAAATAAATCTAAGTTGTGTGGTTAATCTTTTAGATTATAGTTATAAGAATGTTGATGGAAACATCCATACTCCATAGGTGAGTACATCCTGGGGATAGACATATTGCAGGGATTGACCGTAGACAACTATAGGAGAATTCTAGCTATAGATACATGCGATAAAGACCATTCATTACTAGAGGACTTCCCCATTATGCTCCCTTACAATTCCTCTAATCCACAAAGATTGTAAATGTACGGCAGTATAAGTTATCAGGGGTACATGAAGAAATTGAACAAATGATACTAAAGCTAGAAAAGCAAATGTAATCTGCTCAACTCATAGCCCATCCAACTCTCCTGTATAATCAGTACAAAAACCTGAAGGTTCCTGCTGCTAATGCTTTAGGTCAAATTTGGGCTCTCTGACTACCCCCAGTGTCCTTGTTGATAGCACTGTGGTTATATAAAAGGCTAGGACATGTAGATGCCTGTACCATGGGGCTCCTAGCCCAGTGGTGGGGATTGCCTCTTACCTGCACTCAAGTGCAGGATTCTGTACAGCAGTGTCCTTGGTATGCACAACTTTACCCACAGAGAAGATGGTTCCTACAACCCTGGGACAGGTTCCCTTTACAAAAATGGCAAGTAGACTATATTGGACCACTGCCAACAGCCCAAGGATTTTGATACATCCTGACAGCTTTAGATATGGCTACAGTCTTGAGTTTTGCTTATCCTGTGGTGCAAGCTATTCAGGCTTTACCAGAGGACCTTCTTGCATCTTGGTAGAACTCACTTGGCTCCTCTTGGAGATAGGTAGTGACTATCATTGCCAATGTGGCTGAAAGACTGATAGTTATCTACTGTACCCCCTCTACTGCTGTTGTGGTCTTTGGGCCCAATGCAAATGCTCTGTGGGTCAAGACATGTAGTGCCACCCTGTAGGAGTTGGATGCGGGGCCCAGAGGGAGTACAGGCCAGCAATGGGGACATTACCCCTCATCCCTCACAGCTGCAGATGTGCACTTAGTTATATAAGCATGATTGGGCAAACTGCAACATGCTGTGCATGACCATTCTGGTGTGGACATACGTCATTTTACCCAGAATCCTATATAAAAGAACAAGTCTGTCGAGTAAAGCTGCTGTTGTTGTCCTAATGGCTCCTCTGTTGATTTCTTCTCTCTGGGGTTCTCACTGTTGAAAACTCCTCTACAACCACAACTGACCTCTGAGAGATTGT
Organism: Graphiurus murinus; assembly: GCA_004027655.1. Lineage (NCBI taxonomy): Eukaryota > Metazoa > Chordata > Mammalia > Rodentia > Gliridae > Graphiurus > Graphiurus murinus. Next base: position 87,496 of record PVLC010002725.1, read on the forward strand.
AATAGCTATTTCAGAACTAGTATATTTACTGAAAATGTCATAATTTTGTTCTTGGTGGCTGTGTAAAATATATGAAGTTATCAAAGCCAATTTTAATATGTTTTAGAAGGGAGAGGGAGTGGGATTGGACCTGGAGGGACATACACAAGTGCTGTGTGCATGTATATTTCTGTCACTCTGAACTTCATTGTGATGTATAATTACAATGCACCAATAAAAAATAATATATTTAAGACAGAATTCACAGCTCACACAAATAACCACCAAATCATGATCTCCAGTAAAAGGTTAGTCTCTGAAGAAAAAAAAAAAAGGAACAACAAAAACAATATTCAAACTCAGCTCTGTATCTTATTAACTGTAAAAGATACTTCTCATTACCTTCTTAAAAACTTTGTGGATGTATACAATTAATGATATATGCTATATATTTAGCACATATAGCTCATTATAGTGGACAGAATACTAGCAACTCAAATTCTCATATCCCAATTTCTGGATTGTGTGCATGTGTTTCTTCCATGACAAAAGAGTCTTTTTATGTGATTAAATTAATGATCTTGATTTGGAGGCATTATCCTGTATTATTGGAGTGTGTCCAATGTAATCATCTTGTTTTTATAAAGCAGAGGATAAATTTGTATTTTTTAAGCCACTGTTTTATGGTAGTTGTTACAGCAGCAGTAGCCAACTAATACACTTGGTAATGTTATTCTTCAGGTTGAATGGAACTTCTAATGCTATGTTTTCTGATCTCCTTCTTTCACTTTGTGTACTGTATTAAAAAATAAAATATCTGTTATTCCTTTCTTCAAGATTCTAGTACCTCATGTATCTAGGTTATTACAAAGATGGCTTATCTGTTATCTCTGTTTCTTGCTCATTTGAAAGTCAATCAATTCTATATTTTATTGGTATCTTAAAATTGCTTAAACACCAGATTGATCATGTCACTTCTATGTTCAAAATCAAACAATGGCTCTGTTTTCTAGCAGAGCAAGTTCATTTGTCTTGCTTTCTCTATTGTAACTTTCTAAACGGACTTTGTCTCTTCCCATGTCTCACCTTAAACATTTTTACACTTGTCTCTCTTTGCATTGTGCACACTAATTTCTGCCTGTCTTCACCCATGGATTTCCCATCTCTTGTAAGCCCATCTCCCTTACTTTCTGACCTTCAGATCTATGTCTCTCTTCATAGATAGGCACGTCTTACTAATCCTGACTCTTTTCATTAACTAACATAGAAGTTATAAGAGCTTCACTCCTGAAAAATGAACTATTAATTCCTTACAGCCTACCTCTTAACAGTTCTTTGTTTCACTTTACTCTTTTTTCTCCCCACAACTAAAATATAAGCTTTATTTATACTTGTTAAAATAAATAATGATTACTATAACTATGTATACATATTCATATATCATGAAATGATATACCATTTAAAAAATGATCATAAACCTGAGGCAATTTATGATGAAAAATCTTTAAAAGTAGATTAGCATCTATATTTTATTTTCCCTGCATGGAAGTCTTAAAAATTTAATACCACATTTATTCATTTGCCAAATTTCAAATGATTGATCTGATATGAAAGAAAGATGATAATCATATATAATGCTCTTATTTACATAATTAGTAGTAATAGTTTTTAGAATCACAACATCCCATTTTTAAATGCATACACTGGGCTAGTTTTTCAGTAAGCACATATTTATAGCTGTGTGTGTGTGTGTGTGTGTGTGTGTGTGTGTGTGTGTGTGTGTGTGTATGCTAAGCTGTATTTTAAATATGTGTAACTCTAGTGATGGTTCAGTTCAAATTAAGAATCAAGGCCTAGAAAAACATGATTTGTTCTTTTCCAACATCATCGAGCTGGGAATTAGCCTGGACTAAAGTGTTCCAGGCATTTTATCTTCTATCAGTGAGATCTTGAACACATTCAACAGAGTAGAGAGAACAGCCTTCTTAAGGGATTTTATTCCTAGTACTTAGGAGGCTGAAGTAGGAGGATCATAGGTTCAAGGACAGCCTCAGAAATCTAGCAAGATTCTCAGTAACCTAGCAAGACCCAATTTCCAAATGAAACAATAAAAAGGGTTGGGGAATAAATAGGAATTAGGAGGTAGAATGTCCTTGAGTTCAATCCCCAGTACCACAGGGGAAAAAAAAAAAAAAAAAGGAGGGACTGATTTTTGATTTTTCACTTGGAATGTGTAAGACCTCACATTTCTTACTGAGTTTATTTTGTATTGGAATCACTTGTGGAATTGTGCTAAAGATAAGGAGACTATCCTGACATTCTGATCCAAAAGATCTGGATGGCTTCACAGAATAAGCATTTTTAACAACTCCTTGATGCAGAATGTTCCTGAGATGTACTTTCCTGTGTATCCTAAATGACATTAGGCAGGTGATTAAAAACAGTTGCCACAGTAGCAGACAGGAGGCATTATTGCATTCTTATTTCCTCCAGATAGGACAGCAGTTTTTGGTTCAGAACCATCGGAAAATTACCCCACAAACAGGACTATAACCTACTATGCTGAAATATGGAGAGGACCAGTAGTTAAGAATCAAAAAACAGTAGACCGTCGGGCGTGGTGGCGCACGCTTGTAATCCCAGCATGTGGGAGGCTGAGACTGGAGGATCCGGGTTCGCGGCCAACCTCAGTTACCTACCTACTGCAACTTAGTGAGACCCGGTTTCAAAATAAAGAATAAAAAATAGGGCTGTGGGTGTAGCTCGGAGTAGAATGCCCCTGTGTTCAATCCTCAGTACCGCAAAAACAACAACAACAAAAAAAACAGTAGACTAAGTACAGACCTAAATAGATATCTAGCATTCTGTAAATGTATGAGGAAAACCTAACCCCTGTGGGTATTGGTTGATCCTCATCATGCTTAAAAGCTGAGCAGTATGGAAGCAAAGACTAACAAGAAGAAACAGTGAATTGGTAAGACTGTCTAGGAAGAGGACAGCTTATTCCCCAAGAAGATTAACAGTGCAGAACAAGAAACAAAAAAGAAACAAAAAAGTGAAAATCTAGACCAGGGAAGAGGAATCTTATTTTGGTTAATGATTTGATTATTTCTGTATAAGGAGGACAAGGGAATACACACACACACACACACACACACACACACACACACACACATATATATATATACCCTGTTTCTTAAATTTTCCTATATTGGTTGCATAGGAAAAGAAATAGAAGAAATATACTCCGAGCTGTCATTGCTTATTAAAGCTTTTGTTATATAGACTTCATCTGGTGAGCTTTAAACTTGGAACATTTCATCTTGTCCTAAATAAGAAGTGTATAAAACTTTTTGGTCAAGACCAAGGATTTGTTTAGCATTGAAGCTCCTTGACATTTATATTGCTTATTATATATTCTCATACCTTCAACTCTTAAAATCTCCTTGATCCTGGTCATTGAATTGAGGATCACTACCTCTATGATACTTATATTCCACCAAGATAAACTTTTGGAAGCACAAAATAGCTAGCTTATGCTATATGCCTTTTTAATAACTATGCAGAACTAGGAAGATCTTCTCAATAGGAAAATTAGTCATGTAGAAAGGAATTATATTTCAGTATAAACTATATCTCAAAATGTCTTAACTCTTGGGAAGTTGGTTACCTTATTTGTTGATATAATGATACCAATATGTTTCATAGGATTATTCTGAGTATAAAATATGGTATATTTACCTTACTCTCATATCCTGAAGGCTGAATGTGTTTTATTGTCCACCGATTAATGCTGTTTCATATTTTTATAAACTATGTTTTGCTATAGTCTTAACTATCAAGAAACAAATGACATTTCACCAGTAATGAAAACAGGCCTGTTGCATTCACTCCCACATCACAGGCGCTTGGTGTGAGAACAGGAACTGTACAGTTTTCATACAGTAAGCTGCACAGGGAGATGGCTGCCAGATATTCTCTACAGAAAACTTTCACAGTGTGACTGAACACACACAAATTTGAACCTAACAGTGGCTTTGAGGTCTTCATAGACTATGTAGTATTTTTGACAGAGAGTGGCATCTCTTAACCAAATTATATTAAAACAGGAATGAGAATATTCATTAAAATGCTATTTCTGCATTCTAAAAAGAAACCTCATTCTAGTAAAATTATTTCCAATTTTACTAGTTCTTTAATAGGCATCTAGTTAAAACATTTAGAAATTGTTCATGTTAATACTGTATCTGAAATAAGAACTCCAGATAAATCCAGTGTCCTATATAGTAATAATTTCACAAATATCCACATATGTTTATCAAATCACCATACAAGTCTCTGGAAGAAATACAATATCAATAGAAATATTTTAAAATAAAATGATTGAATTAATAGTTCTTTTCCATCATGAAACAAGAAATATTGCACTATGAGTTCCATTTATGTCAGAGAGTCAATTTTTAATGAAATAAAGTAGAGGGAGCCTATTTTTCTTAACTACTATAACTGGTTTCACTTTTTAAAAATCACTAGATTGACAATTAGTTTGAACGAACATCATTCAAGGACAAGTTCAGTCACAAACCAAGTAAATAATAGGTTTTGGAAAGATCAACAAGAAAACAGAAAAGACATTGTGCTTAGTTCATGGGTAGTTCCTTTAATTGATTCTGTTAAACAGTATAATTTAAGCATAATTTGCTTTTGAAGATTTTAGTTGACAACAGACTTAAATGAATATTCCTAACAGCCACTATCAATACCAATTTGTCAAGCAGAGTATTTACTTTTTAAAAAAATTTTTGCAGTACTGTGGATTGAACCCAGAGACATTCTACCTCAGGTACACTCCAGCCCTAATTTTTTATTGTTTATTTGAAATAGGGTCTCATTAAGTTGTGGAGGACCTCACAAGTTGCTGAGGCTGGTTGTGAACCTGTGATCTTCCTATCTCAGTCTCTCAAGTACTGGAATTACAAGCATGTGCCACCATGCCTGACTCAAGCAGAATATTTAGTCTTCTGGTAGATGAGCAGTTTATTTTGCAAGAACTAGCACTACTAGTGGAGAATATTACCAGAGTATCTTTTGGGAGATAGACTAAAATGTAGAGTTATATTTAAAAAATACTGAAATACCCATAAACACATATAATTCATCCAATACTTTATTTAATCAACTACCCATTGAAAAACTAAAAATATAAAATGAAGTCCAATAGAAATAAAACCAATCTACAAAGTACATTTACTAAATGCAGGCGTATGGGGTTAGGCAAGGTTTATTTTGTGTTTTCTGAGTCCTTCTTCATTCATATGCACTAATATGACATGAACACATAGCCTGTAAACATGACTTTATTATTAGTATGCCCTTTGAGCCTTTCTACCTTGGTTTAAAAAAATCTGCAAATATAGGATAAGGCATATACCTTGTCACTCCTTTAAATGTTCCTTGATATGTTTCATACTACCCATTTTGACAATTGTCACAAAGTCAGAATTTATATTTAAATATCACTAAAATCTATTTACATAAGCAAGGCTCATTTCACATAGGAAATAATACTATAAGTTGCAAATAAAAAAGAACAGGATGCCCCGGGAGAGATTTTACTTGTTTGACATCAGTGTACATTTTGTTAGCTACCATATTTTGAAAGTGATAATAACAGATAGCATGGAGACCAAATCTCCCATCCCCTTTAAATTGACTTTGGCAATTACACTCCTGGTATATACTGTTTATTTCTTCTCTATACAGTATAAAAATCCCATCTGTCAGAAAATATGGACTTTTTATGCAATCATTTATTGATTCATGACTGTGAAAAAGCCATAGAAATAAAAAATAAGAGAATAAAACATGGTTACATAGTAAAGTTTGAGCACCATCTAGAGAGATAAAGAAAATTTATGTCAGCATTGAAGTTAAGAGGAAATATCTTTGGGTTTTGCATTAAGGTTATTAAAGACTTGAGTAGAATAAGATATGAGAATCATTAAAACTTTAATTATATGTTATGAATATAAAAGTTTCTATCTACTGTTTTATATATCCAATTGAAAATATCTTAGTAAAAATTAAAGATTTGGGGTTTTTAAGTATTTTAGTCATATTGGAAAACTTGTTCTTGTGTGTATTTAATCGAGTAATTTTTCAGTTGTTGCTTAGGTACCTGGAGGTATTCTAGTTGAACTACACAGGATGGAAATATAGGAATTGTTTCTCATTAACCATTGTAGACCTACTGTCCAGTCTAGTCCTTGCACATGGCAAGAATTAGGAAAATTATTTACATATATATATATATAATATCACATATTATATATAAATATTTTCTCTCTTTCTCTACAAATACACAGACACACACACAATTTTGAGAAAAGATTTACTTTATTTGTGGTACTGGGGCTTGAACTCAGGCATTCTACCACTGAGCTACAATCCCACCCATCCAACCATTTTTATTTTTATTTTGAAATAGGTTCACCCTGAGTTACTGTATGCTGGCCTTGAACCTAAAATTCTCCTGTCTCAACCTCCCAAGTACTGGGATTACAGGTATGTACCACCACATCTGGCACAAAAGATTTATTTTAATAAAAATCAATTTTCATAAATAAGCTGAATATGCCATTTGCAATGGCTGTCAGTAAAGGGAGTAAATTACTAGCATAAACTATAGGCTGCATCTACTAAGATATGTTTGGCTTTTCAACTGATTTCACAAACCAATTCTGTGATTATTTTTTAGTTTAACTTTATTTATTTTTAAAATCTTAAAGCAATATTTTGCTTATCCTGCTTTTGATACAGGCTACTCTAAAATATTTCCTATAATGTGTCCTGAGCTTACTACTAGACTGACCCAAAGTTTTCCACTCTGGGGCTTTGATTGTATATCAAATTTGTTTGACTCTGTTTTTTCTCAGGCCCTGTTATCCACTTTCCTACTGGTTTTCTTGAGAATATTTCCTAATAAATTACATTTTTATAAATATCTCTCTTACAGTCCTTCTGGTGAACATAGTCCATTTTCTGTTGCCAATGGAGAGTGAAAGACCATGATTAAGTGGTTCTATCTACTTGGCTTCTGATGAGAGTGCCCTTAGCTCCATCACAGCTTGAAAGATGGTATCATGTTGCAAACAAGTGTGAGAGGAAATAGCAGTCACATGGTGAGAAAAGAAGCAAGATTCCGGGGCTAGGTTTTCTCTTTTTATTACAACTTTCTCTTGTGGGAACCAAGGAGGGTCCTTTGAAAACTGTATTAATTTCTTCTGAAGGCAGTATTCTCTAAGACCTAACCACCTCCTCTAGGTTCCTCCTCTTAAATGCTCCACCACCTCAGTGCTGTCATACTGTGGACTGAGCTTCCAGCACATGAGGGTTCTCTTTAGGGGAACAAACTCAAACTATATCCAGACCTTTGCAAGGAAGCCACCTGAAACACATACTAAAGTTTGATAATAGAATACACATACACACACACACACACACACACACACACACACACTCACACACATATATACATACATACAATATGATATACAAATTATTAACTTATTCACATAAATCTATACTAATATATTTAAATAATTATATTAATAAACATTATATATTTATATAAATCGGTAACATTGAATAATCAATCAAATATCATGGAAAATTTGTATCACTCCAAAAGTTCCTGACCACTTACATCTTAATCTTAGCATAGAAAAAAAAACTTAAAACATTCATAAAATTTCTATATAGTCCTTCAGTTGAGAAGTCAAATTTTCTCAAGAGCCAACTTTTCCTTTTTTAGTCCCTCTTAAAACATTTTATTACTGTATTCATTCTTATATGTATAAAAATATTTGGTAGAGAAAAGAATAGTCAGAGAAGTATCTTGTGCCTACATTCTTTGGTATCTTAGCAAAAATAATCTTTCCACAATCTGACCCTCATGGACAACTTGTAGTTTTTAAATATATGAACCATTGTGGAATTAGATATTAGTTTAAATATGATATATTATATAGCAATCATTAGTTCATATTTAATGCTACTACCTGTAGAAAAAAATGACATTGGCAAAAATCCCATCATTTCTAGTACTGAAATGGATTTCATATCAGTTTCTGTGTTCCTGCTTCAGCTAATGGATAACAATTCAAGAGCCCCATAGTTGTGAAGTTATTGAAAAGTTAAGAAAGAGGAAAATTACCATAGGAGGTGAAATGTTTTGGTCACTTAAATACATGTTTCACTGAAATATTAAACAATTTTATCTCTACATATACTTTAGCAAAAACTTCTATGTTTATATGTATTTGATTTTTGTTCTTTTGAAATATACATGTGAGAAAATAAATGTCATTAAATTTCACCTCAATAAATTATCACCTCATCTATTGCACACAATCATGAACCGGCACCTAGATCAAGAAATGGAACTTGCCAGTAGCCCACACTCCACCCCCTGCTACCATCCACTCACTACCTCACCCACGGGTTTGTTTCTGTGATAATAAATATAGACTAACAAAGTCTGAACTCTTTTTGCATTGGTCTTTTTTGCTTAAAGTTATATATTTGAGATTCATTTAGCTCTTAGGTATACTTGAAGTTTGTTTACCCATATTAGTGTGTAGTGTTCTCTTATGTGACTGTATAACCATTAATTGTATTATTTATTAACTTTTGGATTATTTTCATATTTTACCTATTAAAACAATGCTGCTATGGTCATGATAGTTCATATTTTGGGGGTCAAAAGGCATGCGTATGTGAAACTTCTGCCAAATGCTTCTCTAGAAGTGTTGTGTCATTTATTCTCAAATCAACAATGTATGATAATTTCATATTCCTATAAAATTTATTACTTATTTTTCATTTTAATTGTTAGCTATATTTCATTGTAAATTAGCTTTTATTTTCAAGATGACTAATGAATTTGAATATTTTTGCATGTGATTGGCCATGTTTTTATTAAAATTTTATGCACACAAAATTTAAATGAAAATAATTTTAATAAATATACTTAATGCACATAGCTAAGATTCTTACTTAAGATAAGACAATACTATGTCTCTGATTAACTTTACTCTTTTTTTTTCCTTTTAAATAGACTACTTTTTAGAGTAGTTTTAGGCTGACAGCGAATCCGAATATTAACTATAGAGAGTTCCCACAGGTATCCTGCTCCCACACACTCATGGCCTCCCCCATTCTCAAAATCCTACCTCTGAGTGGTAGATTTATTTCAACTGATGAGCCCATATTGACACATCATTATCATTCAAAGTCCTCAGTTTGCAGTCGGGCTTACTTTTGATGTATATTCCATGAATTTTGACAAGTGTATAACGGCAGGCATCCATCATTATAGTGTCATATGGAATAGTTACACTGTCCTACAGATCCTGTTTTATCAATTCGTCCCTCCTCCTTTAAACCCTGTTAAATAGTGTTATGTTCACTGTTTCTGTAGCTTTGCCTTTTTCATAATATCAAGTAATTGGAATTATACTGTACATAGCCTTTCAGATTGGCTTCTTTGGGTAGTAGTATGCATTTAAATTTCTTCCATGTCTTTTCATGGCTTGATAGTTTTACTTTTGAGCATTGAATAATTTTCCATTGTCTAATTGTACCACAGATTTTCCATTTACTTACAGAAGGATATTATGTTTGCTTTCGAGTTTTGGCAATGAATAATGCCACTATAAACATCTATGTGCAGGATTTTGTGTAGATATAAGTTTTCGACTTGTTTGGGTAAATACCAAGGAGTGTGGTTGCTGAATCAAATAGTCAAAGTATATTTAGTTCTGTTATGAATAATCAAATAGTATTTCAAGAGGCTGTACCATTTTGCATTTCTAATAGTATTAAATGAGAGTTTATATTGTTCTATATCCTCACAAGTATTTGATATTGTCAGTGCCCTGGATGTTGGTCATTCTAATAGGCCTGTAGTGTCATCTCATTGTTGTTTTAATTTGTATTTCTCTGCTGACATGTGATGGGAAGCATCTTTTTTTATGCTTATTTTATCATCTGTGTATCTTCTTTGGTGAGATGTCTGTTCAGGTACTTTTCTCATTTTTTATTTGGGTTATTTGTTTTCTTGTTATTTTAACTGTTCTTTATATATTTTTGATAAAAGTCCTTTATCAGATGTGCTTTGAAAGTATTTTATCTCAGTCTGTAGTTTATTTTTTTTTTAATTTTTCCTTTGTTTTTGGTACTGGATATTTAACCTGGGGACATTCTACCTCCACATTGTGGCTCTAGCTATTTTTTGAAATAGTATCTTGCTAAATTGCCAAGGGTCTCATTAAGTTTCTAAGATTAAACTTGAACTTGTGATTCATCTGTCTCATCCTTCCAAAGACTCGGATTACAGACATATGCCACCATGTCTGGCTTTAGTTTTCTTTTCATTCTCTTGAAAGTCTCTTTTTCAGAGAATTTTTAAAAAAATTTAATGAAGTCCAGTTCATCAATTATTGCTTGCTGGGATCATACTATTAGTGTTGTACCTAAAAAATTATCATTCCCAAGATTATCTAGTTGTTTTCCTGTATTATCTTCTATGATTTTTATGTCTCTATTATCTTCTAGAACTCTTATGTCTGTAATCTATGTTGAGTTGACTTTATGAAGAATGTAGAGTGTGTAGCTAGATATATTGTTTTATGTATGGATGAATTTCTGGTTTTAACATCATTTGTTGAAAAGGCCATATTTTCACCATTGGATTTTTTCCTTTGTCAAAGACCAGTTGACTATATATACGTGGACTTATATCTGGACTTCCTATTCTTTTCTATTTATCTCTTTGTCTATTCTGTTATCACAGCCATACTGTCTTGATTACTGTATCTGTATAATAACTCTTGAAGTCAGGTAGTGTCAATCCTCTGAGTTGGTTCATCTTCATTAATATTATGTTGGCCATTCTATGTCTTTGACCTCTCCATACCTATTTTAAAATAAGTTCTCCAAAGAAGACATAAAAATAGCCAACAGGCCAACAGATTTATAATAAGGTACTTAAAATCACTTTGGAAATGCAAATTAAAATAATTTTTAGATATCACTGTTAGGATGGTTATTATAAAAACCACATGAGGTAACAAATAGTGGTAATGAGCATGTGGAAAAAGGGGAACCCAAGTAAGCACACTGCTTGGGAGAATGCAGATTGGTGTAGTCATTATGGAAAACAGTATGGAGGTTTCTAAAGAAATTAAAAGTGGAACTACCATGTGATCCAGCAATCTTTCTTCTAGGTATATACCACAGGAGCTGAAATAATCATCTGATAAAGATATATGCATATTCATGCTCAGTGCAACATTATTTATAAGAGCCAATTTATGGAAACAATCTATGTGTCCAATGGTGGATGAATGAGTAAAAAATGTGATGTGACAGTTTTCAGTCTTAAAAAGGATAGTCTGACATTTGCTGCAATATGGATGAACCAAGATGGTATGCTATATGAAATATGGTAGACACAGCAAGAAAAATATTGCATGATCTCACTTTTATATGTAAAACTTAAAAAAATTAAATATGCAGAGATAATGAAACAGCAATTATCATGGACAAGGGGGTAGGGAGAAAATGGGGATATGTAGGTCAAAGGATGACAAATATGTAGAATAAATAAGTGTAGAAATCTAATATACAACATGAGGACTATAATTAATAAAATTATATTAGTAATATTTGTTAAATATGTAGATTTTAGCTGCACTTGTAAATGAATTAATTATGTGAGATGATAGATATGTTACTTTTATTCAGTATAGTATTTATTCATCTATATGTATCCTATAACATTATGTTGTAAATCTCAAATTCACACAATTGAATGTACTTTTAAAATAAAATTGGTTTGTTCATGTCTACAAAGTAACTTCCTAGGATTATGATTGGGATTGCATTGAATCTAGAGATTGTGTGAGGAAGAACTGACTTTTTGTGTGTGTGTGATACTGGGAATTGAAACCAGATATATGCTACTACGAAACCTTACCCCCAGGCCTTTTTATTTTGAAAAATGATCTTACTAAATTACTGTGTTCTGGCCTTGAAACTGTGATCCTCCTGTCTCAGCCTCCCAAGTACTGGGATTATAGGCATGTGCCACTGAGCCCAACAAAACAAATTGATAGTACTGAGTCTTCCTACCCATGAACATGAAGTTGTTCTCCATTTGTTTAGTTTGAAGGTGTTCACCATTTATTTAGTTCAAAGTTGTTATCCATTTGTTTAGTTCTTCCTTGATTTTCTTTTATTGTAATATAACATTTCATTAAAACTATTACAAATTTTACTAATATAAGATAGAAATGATCATTCTACATGAGAAATTTTAAGCAAAGAATATACATAATTAAAGTGTGAAAATAAAATACATTTTATTACAGTAACTTAGGCAGAATTGGACAAAGTTGTTGTTGATCATAGATCTCATGAGTTCGTGATGACCAAGAATTGGTTTTCTCATGGCCCTACTATATCAGAACCATGTGAAATTAATTGTCCAGACAAATCACATTCGCACTTGCCATAGACAATTTTAGCTGTAACCATCATTTTTCTCATATTATGAAGAATAGTCAAGAAGCTGTGCTACTCTGTGAATAGAGAGTAAAATCAGTTTCCAGGCTCTTTCTTTTATGTTTCTGGTAATATATTTCCCATTAATGGTTATTCCTTTTTTTTTTTGCAAGCTTACAATGTGCCATTACATACCATAGACATCCCTAGAACAATTTTATTTATGTTTTTATTTGAAAACAGAGTCTCACTAAGTTGCTGAGGCTGGTTTCAAACCTGCAATCCTCCTGTCTCAAGTACTGGTATTGCAAGCATGCATCACCACACCCAGCTAATGTAATGTTTTTTAAAGATAACACATAACATTTTTGCCAAGAATAGTACACTGAAATTATTTAAGCATTTGAAGAGGTAGAGGTGGTTTGTTAGTGGTGATAAAACCATAAATAATTGCCAAATATTTTTTATATTTTTCATATTTATTTTTCTTAACAATCCTGTGGAGAATTGTTATCTTGTACATTTTTTTTTTTTTTTTTTTTTGCGGTACTAGGGATTGAACTCAGGGGCATTCTACCTCCGAGCCACAATCCCAAGCCCTATTTTTTATTCTTTATTTTGAAACCGAGTCTCACTAAGTTGCGGAGTGCCTCACTAGGTAGCTGAGGCTGGCTGCGAACTCGGATCCTCCGGTCTCAGCCTCCCGAATGCTGGGATTACAAGCGTGCGCCACCACGCCCGGCTGTTATCTTGTATATTTTTAAAGTTAGTATATTTAAGATTCAGAGAAGTTAGATGCTTTATCCAGTATTCCATAGCCATGATTCCAAGCCATAGCATGTTGATTCTCATAACTATATTTTTGGTCATAATGGATATGGCAACTCCATATTGTGCAGATATTGAAAATGGCTGTTAGACTCAGTTACAGAAAAACATTTGATCATTTCAATAATACTTCTGCTATCTCAGTATTTTTTTTATATTATGTCAAATTCATTAGCTGAAAAAAGTAAGCAAGTTTCTTTTCATCACTGGAATGATATGTGTTCATATTTTCATTGACTAAAAGGAGCTCTCAACTTCTCTGGACCAGGAAGCAGCATGGTGATAAAAGGCTTGGGCTTGGGGGTCAGCAGATTTTGACTCTAATCCTGGATCCAAGTCTCACCAGTTGTGCAAGGATCACAGGTTCTAGGACAACATCAGCAAAAAGTGAGACTTTCATCAACCTAGCAAGACCCTGTTTCAAAATAAAATAAAAAATAAAAATAAAAATAAAAATAGGATTAGGGGTATAGTTCAGAGGCAGAATGCCCCAGAGTTCAATCCCCAGCATCACAAAGGAAAAGAAAAAAAAGAAATATCAGTAGGAAAATGTAAATCAAACAATATCCTATTTATATACATCAAAGACCTATTCTTCAACTCCTAGGAGAGAATATTATTTAAAAACAGAAAAATTACACAATTTCTGATATAATTTTAAAGTGAATAACCTTTTAAATTTTGTTTAATAATACTAATTTCAAAAAGTAATGAGGGATATACCAGAAAACATAGGTGTCCTATGTGTTGGACCTATTTAGTGTTTCTAAGAACTGTTTTTATGTTCCCGTTGCTGTGATATAACATGTTTTTATATTTTTGTAGGAAACAGAACAGATGACTGCTTTTTCTCTGGTTGATTTCCCCTTTGGTACCTTGACTCTGTCTTTAGAGAGAGATTGCTTTCTTTTCTCCTGGCCTCCTCATAATAACAATCTTATGTTCACAAAATATGGAGAGAATATATTGCTAGAAAATACGATAATAGGAATAAGCTGAGAAAAATACATTGCAAGAAGAAAAAAGACATTTAGAGTGTTTATTGGTGATTATAACACCTATGTTTTCTGGGATATCCCTCATTACTTTCTGAAATTAGTATTATTAAACAAAATAAAAATATTACTATTAAAAGGTTGTCTTCTTTAAAGTTACATCAGAAAATGAAAGGATCATTTTTCTGTCTTTAAATAATGCTCTTTCCTAGGAGTTGAATAATAGGTCTTTGATGTACATCTATCTCTTTTCAATACTTTCTACATATCAAGATAAAATAATTTTTCATATTTTATTTTAAGACATATTTTCATTTAATAAGTTAAAATATAATCATAAAGATTTGTTATATTTACAAAGAAAAAATGAATTGGACATTTCCCCCTTAATTAGCCAGCTATGATAACTTTATTTTACCTTTAATTTTAGTTACTTTAATGAGTCAAAATGATAAAAAAAAGAAAGTTCTACAAATATATTCATAGAAAAAAAGAGTATGGTAATGACAACTTTTAAAACTCTATGTAAAGAACTTAAAGGTAATGAAAATTGCAGATTTGCTGCCCAGATTATGTAAGAGCCCTTGAGTACAATTTTATAATCTCTTTACAGATACTGCCTTTGCCTTCTCAACATACACATCTTTGATAAAAGACTAGCATTTCCTTCAGGTAAAGATCATTGCTTTTTTCACTACAAAGTTTTCTAACCCTGCAAATGAACTAAAACTCAGGAATGCAGATAGTGTAACCAAAATGTCCTCTGTTCACTGACATTTCCAGTAAAAATTTACTGCTAAAATGATTTCTTAGCCAACTCTTGATATATTCTGCAATCCATGAAAATATCGTTGGGAAGTGATCTGTACACATCAGTGAAAACAAAGATAAAGCTAACCAGAAGTACTATAATGATAGGTGATTTTAGGGGCTTGGCACAGTGGAATTTTGATGTGCATAAAAATATCAAATCTGATGTGCACAGTATTATCCCTAAATACCACTTCTTTTAAAAATGATATCAGATCATATTTCTAGCAGTGCATAAGTGAACAGAATAATAATTCCACACAGCTACAGGGAATTCTTGCAATACTTGTCAGGAAATGACTACAACAGAGCTTTAAGCAATTAAGAGATTTATTTCCTAAGGTAAAATTTTCCCTGTTATATTCAGTTCAAACATATTAAAAATGAGGTAGTCAACATGAACATTCACATGTACAATATGTGTGCTTTTATGCATGGTCCCATAAAAATATGCATTGGGGAAAGACATTACAACCTCAGTTCCTTGTAAAGACAGCAGGACTTAATGGGGCAGAAAGCAGGTGTGCAATCCAAGGAGAAATTGCTCTATAACAGTACAATACCATGGTTGGGCAGAATCATGGTTTTGTTTTTCTTTCCAATATCATTGCACAGTCTATTTAGATGCTTTCTATAAAATTATGCCCAATGATCCATATTTTGGGTTGTGTCAGAATATGTTATTAGCAATAAATCAAGCCACTGCCAGAACTAGTGAAGCTCTTTTGACATGCTCAGTTACATCTGAACTAATGCTGTATTTCTTTACATAGTATGTTTTAATAGATGTCTATTATTTTTAGTATATACCCATATTTAAAATGTATTATGCATTTGTAGGATTTTTTGTGCAATTAAAGATAACTCTATTCAAAATAAAATTTTGTTGCTTAGGAAAATCATCTTTCCAGAAATACAATCCTTTTTCTATTTATAAATAATATAAAAACATAGGTTAAGAGTTTAATTGAGATGTTTAAAACATAAATATTTTATTATTACCATTCCATATACAAAATGTTAACATAAAAACATAATGGTCAGGGGCAAATTTTTAAAATTTGTGTATTATACTTATATGTAATAATGGGGTCATTGAGATATAGTCATAACTGTACAGTGCAAATTTGTCCCTATGCATTCCTTTCCTTCCTCTCCTTCCTCCTTGGTGCATTTCTTCTTATCTATGGATCACTCATAGGACCAAGTTTGTATAGCTTTGCAGTGATAAATGAAAATATTATGATTATAAGATTATGAAACAAACTCCCACAAGTAACAGGTTGGGCTCAGTAGTATTACTTTATTATTAAACATTTACTTTTGCTGGCCAAGTTCTGGAAAACTCTGATAATTAGAACAGTGCAAGTTTAAACAATAAAATGTTCTTTTTACCAAAAATGTTATAATAGCCAGTATCAATGATGGTGCACTGAAATGAGAAAACGTCAAATACTAGTATAGCTGCTAAAAATACAAATAATATATTGATATAGTTTTCTCTGGAGGAAAATTTGACAGTTACAAAATATTGCTAAAATATTTGTATTTTTTTGAAAATTAAATTTTTAAGAATTATTCAGAAAAAATTTAAAAATTCATGTGATTTAATTTCTAAAATGCTAATTAGCAAGCTACTTATAAATGTAAAATTAAAACACTTTCAATGCCAACTAATTGGAATTTGGTAAAATAATCATGATATATCTACATTTTGCATAATTCACAAACTTATTTATAGCACTCTAAGTATTGGAAAAATATATTGTTTTTATAATATTAAAATCAATATAAACTCACTATATCACCTAATTAATTTATATATAATTGAATAGGAAGGCTACATATTCATCTTAGTTATATTTTAGGGGTAAATTTAAGAATTGTATTTATTGTTTTTGTAATATTTGAATTTTCAAAACTCTACATAGTGATATTATATTATTTTTACAATAAGAATCTTATTTAAAAATTAAAGTTATAGAAATAATCAAAGTCTATATGATTCAGTTACCTTATAAACAAATTCAACAATGTATCCTGAAAATGAAACTAACCTGGTCATGGTGCACAATCTTCTTAATGTGGTTTTGAATGCAAATTGCTATTATTTTATTAGGAATGTTTGTATCTATGTTCATACAGGATATTGGTCTGTAATTTTCTTTTCTTGAGGTATCTTTATTCAGTTTTGCTATTAAGGTGATACTGGATTCATAGAATGAATTTGGGAGTATTTCATCTCTTTTTTATGAAATAATTTGAAGAACTCATATTTTATGAAACAATTTGAGGGAATAATTTGAGGAACACTCACTTTAGTTTCTCTGTAAAGGAACTAAATAATTTGAGGAACACTGGCTTAAGTTTTGTGAAATAATTTGAAGAACCACTGGCCTTAGTTCTTCTGTAAAGGTCCTAAAGAATTCATCTGGGAATCTATGTGGCCTATGTTTTTCTTTGTTGGAAGACTTTTTCTTACTCTTTTAATATCTTTTCTTATTATTAGTCTGATTAGGTATTATGTAGTCTCTTGGTTCAAATTAGGTAGGCTGTATATGTCTAAAGATTTGTCAATTTCTTCTAGGTTTTCTGATTTATCGAAATATAGGTTTTCACTGTCTGTGGTGATATCTTCTTTTTCATCTCTTTTCAGGCTTTTAAAAATTATTTTAGTGCACTGTAATCATATATCTTTGTTAGGTACAAGCTGTTAGAGGCATACATGCACACATTTAACCTTTCCCAATTCCCACCCCAATTTCTCCCCCTCCCTCCTTCTCAAGTTCAGTTTAGTGATTAACTTTGATATATTTGTGAAAGTACATCATGTGCATTAGTGTGTTTCCCTACCCCTCCCTATCACCTTCAGTTAATTTGCCTTCTTTCCTCATCTAAGGTTTCTCCTTCTTTGTCAGGGTCATCTCTTATTTTATTAATTTGGGTCATTTCTTTTGTTTAGGTTGGCTAAGGGTTTATCAATCTTGCTTATCTTCTCAAAAGAAAAAACAACGCTTTGTGTGATAATTTATATTTTTATCTATATTTCCATAATTTCTGCTCTGATTTTAAGTATTTCTTGTCTTCTATTGGCTTTGGGATTAGTTCCTCCTTTTCTATGGCCTTGAGATGCATCATTAGGTTACCTATTTGGAATAAGTAAATGTGGGCACTCAATGCATCATTCCCTCTTAAATCTTCAGAGTGTTCCTAAGATTTTTGTAACTTGTATCTCCATATTCATTTGATTTTAGAAATTTTTATATTGAAACATTCTTTCTTGTATGATCCAGGCCCATTCAAAAGCACATTTTTCAAACACCATTTATTTATGTAATTCTTCTGTATCTTCTTTCTGTTGATTTCTAACTTAAGCCCATTATGATTTGAAAGCATACAAGGTATTATCAAGTTTTTAAATTTGCTAATGCTTGCTTTGTGGTCTAGAATATGTTTGAAATGATGGTTTTGTAGTTAATATTTTTAAACTTTTCATAATTTAGACCATTCTCTAAAACATAAACCTATATTAACAAATTAAAGTCCCATTATGAAGATCAATGATCTTTATGAAGATGAGAACAGGATTTATGTAAATAGCATAGGAAATAGTGATGTTCAGCTAATATCTCTCACTTGCTCCATGAAGCCATCACTGACCTGTTAAAACTTAAGCAGTTATCTCTGGTCCCCCCAAACTTCATGTGTTAAGCAATGCAGTTAGATTCAGAGGTTGGATGTTGCTGGAGGAGGTGGGTCACTGGGAACATGACCTTGAAGACTCTGTCCTTGAGTCCTCTTCTCTTTCTCTCTCTCTCTCTCTCTCTGCTTCCTGGCTGCCATTAGGTGAGAGTATCTTTTCCTCCTCTGCTATACCCTAAAGTGTCACTGCTGTTGTTCCTACCTTGGAGCCTGCTGCTGATCATGGACCAACCTCTAAAACTGTGAACACCAAGAAACCTTTTTTCTTGTAAGTTGTGTTTTTTGAATATTTTGGTTACAGTGACAAACAGCTGACTAAAACAGAGGGTTAATATCTAAAAAGTGTAAGGAACTTCTATAACTCAATAGTAAAAAGAAAAAAAAAAAAAGAAAATAAGCCCCAATTTTAAAATATAGGCAAATAACCTATATAGACATTTCTCAAAATAGGATATACAAATGGTTAAAATATATATGAAAAAGTGTTAAGTATCACTAATCATTATGGAAATATAAAACAAAACCATAACTCTTGGCTATTATTAAAAATGATTACAACATGGAGAAAATTATCTTTGTACACTGTTAGTGAATGTAAATTGGTGGCGTCTTTGGAAAACAGTGAAGGTTTCTCAGAAAAACTAAAAATAGAACTAAAATATGATCTAGTAATCCTACTTCTGATATTTGTCCAGGAGAATTGAAATTAGGATCTCAAAAAGATATCTATTCTCCTATGTTCATTGCACAATGCATTACTCACAATAACCAAGGAATGAGAGTAATGTAAGTGTTCATTTGCTGATAAGTGAATAAAGAAATCACTGTGAAAAAGAAATATCGTGTATATGTGAGAATGGAATATTATTCAAACTTTAAAAAAGAGTGAAACCTTGCCATTTGCAACAATATAGATGAACCTAGAGGAAAAAATATTAGATGAAATAAGCTACACATAGAAGGATAAATACTATATAATACCACATATGATGAAGCAGATAATTAGATTGTGGTTGCCAGGAGTTGGAGGAAGGTATTAGTCAAGGGTACAATGTTTGAGTTATAGAAGATGAGAAATTTCTAGAGATTTGTACAGTAGTGTCTTTAGTGAACAATACTGTATTTTACACTCAAAAATTTTTTAAGAGAGTAAATCTTACATTGAGTATTCTAATCACAAATTAATAACAACAATAATAGTAATAAAGAGGATATAAGGAAACATTTGAAGATAATATATAGATTTATAAATTTCTGGTATAGATTGTGGTGATGGTTTCATGGGTATGTACTTATCTCCAAACTCATTGAGGTTTATACGTTAACTATGTGCAGTTTTGTATGTCAAAAATAAACACATTGAAAAAGTACAATTAAAATAACACAAAATCCAGGAAATATAGACACAAACCTAAGAAAATACATGCATAATGTTAAAAAAATCTCAAAGTCAAAGAAATCTCAGAGTTAGGTGTACTATACTCATGAATTGGAATACTCAATACCATTAAAAAATCAATTTAACCCCACACTGATTGACAGATTTAAAGCAATTTCAATAAAATTCCCTGCAGGATTTTTCATAGATTTTATGATCTTATGCTAATATTCATGTGGAAAGGCATTTTAGAGTAATCAATTCAGTTTTGGGAAAATATAAAAAGTTAAGCCAGAATGCTTACAGTAACCAGTTTTTTGTTTTTGTTTTTGTTTTTTTTGCAGTACTGGGGATTGAACTCAGGGGCATTCTACCTCCAAGCTACACTCCTAGCCCCATTTTTTTTTTTTTTTAAAGAACTTCTCATGCCTTGTGAGGGAGTTGAAACTTCTGCCTGAATGCAGTGGGGGAAGTCATTGGGATTTTTTTTTTTTTTTTTTTTTTTGGAGTACTGGGGATTGAACTCAGGGGCATTCTACCTCCGAGCTATACCCCCAGCCCTATTTTTTATTCTTTTATTTTGAAATCGAGTCTCACTAAGTTGCGGAGTGCCTCACTAGGTAGCTGAGGCTGGCCGCGAACCCGGATCCTCCGGTCTCAGCCTCCCGAATGCTGGGATTACAAGCGTGCGCCACCACGCCCAGCTTCCCATTTTTTATTCTTTATTTTGAAACAGGGTCTCACTAAGTTGCAGAGTGCCTCACTAGGTAGCTGAGGCTGGCCATGAACCCGGATCCTCCAGTCTCAGCCTTCCAAATGCTGGAATTACAAATGTGCCCCACCATGCCCAGCTCAGTAACCAGTTTTAAAACATGAAGTTAGATTAATGAGACTGGGTCGGTTTGTGAAAGGATACCCCCAGGAAGAAATAGAACAGAATAGAGATTCAGAAACTGACACACACATGTACATGCATTTGACTAATGTTTTTAAATGTGAAAAACTATTCACAGAAAAGGATAATATAAACAAATGATGCTTAAAAATAAACCTAAACCAGCCGGGCGTGGTGGCGCACGCTTGTAATCCCAGCATTCGGGAGGCTGAGACCGGAGGATCCGGGTTCGAGACCAGCCTCAGCTACCTAGTGAGGCACTCTGCAACTTAGTGAGACTCGGTTTCAAAATAAAGAATAAAAAATAGGGCTGGGGGTGTAGCTCGGAGGTAGAATGCCCCTGAGTTCAATCCCCAGTACCAAAAAAA
>PVLC010002726.1:0-16450 GCA_004027655.1 Graphiurus murinus
TTTTTTTTTTTTTTTTTTTTTGTGGTACTGGCATTGAACTCAGAGGCATTCTACCTCCGAGCTATACCCCCAGCCCTATTTTTTTTATTCTTTTTATTTTGAAACCAGGTCTCACTAAGTTGCGAAGTGCCTCAGTAGGTAGCTGAGGCTGGCCGAGAACCCAGATCCTCTGGTCTCAGCCTCCAAAATACTGAGATTACAAGCGTGTGCCACCACGCCTGGCTTCAAGAATATTTTTCTTATAAGTTAAAAACACCTCAGTAAACAATGCAAATAAGGAAAGACCTTAGATAGACTTCAGTAAATTGCTTGGCTTTTCTTTTTTTTTTTTTTTTTTTTTTTTTTTTTTGCGGTACTGGGGATTGAACTCAGGGGCATTCTACCTCCGAGCTATACCCCCAGCCCTATTTTTTATTCTTTATTTTGAAACCTGGTCTCACTAAGTTGGGGAGTACCTCACTAGGTAGCTGAGGCTGGCCTCGAATCCGGATCCTCCGGTCTCAGCCTCCCAAATGCTGGGATTACAAGCGTGCGCCACCACGCCCGGCAAATTGCTTGGCTTTTCTCAAGCCTTGAAAATAAAGTGAAATAAATGTTTCTTTTAGTGTGCTAAAGTTCTAACAATACAAAATATTTTCTACCATAGAATTCAGTTGACAATTATATAGAAGATAAATTATTCTGCATTTCTTCTTTTTCATTTTTTCATGAAGAAAAGATATCATTAAAATCTGAGTTTTAATAATAGCATGCATTAGGAAAATATATGGCAAAAGAATTTTAAAGACTATTATATCATTAAACTCAGATAATTTATCATATTAACAAATATTTTAGTAGTTTTCTCTATGAAGTGTTAAAAGGCAATCCATTAAAAATGGTGCTTGTTTTGGGAAAAAAAATGCAAGACACTGGCTGATTATACATAATGAGTACAACTATTAATTAGTACATTTCTAGAAAGCAATTTGGCAATATAGATGAAAAGCTTCACAACACATAAACATTGACTCAGCAGCTACATCTGGAAAATAGTAGTAAAATCGGTTTGCCAAAAATATATGTGTAAAGATGTCCCAACAACATGAAATAGGCTAAATGAGCGAAGGGCTAATCAGTAACTATTAAAAAGGATGAAAAATTATACACTGAAATAAGGAGGAAACAACATAAACAGTGTTTAAAGTTGTTGCAATGAGCAGACAGGACAGAGTGCTGTGCAGACCCCGGGTCCAGAAAGCACTGCCTCACTAGCATTCACTATAGGTGGAAAAGCCTTTGCTCAGTAATCCTGCATCAATGTTTGTCTACAGGGACGCAGGGCAACTTCTTAGAATGAGTTGCTCAAAGATCTCCTTGACTGTAAGGATTTAGGGCAGGAACAAAGAAAGAGATTTTACTTTCCAGAAGACTTGAGCATAGAGCTGGGTTTCAGGCTCCTTCTAGAAAAGCCACCAAGAGAAGACCGTACTTTGGCAACATGTTATATTATTAGAAATTTTATTGTCAGAAGTAAGACTAGTACTGAGAGTAAATGGAGCTAGCCTAAGATGACAGAACAGGATGAAGATACGTAAAAATTGTCAATAAAGAAGCCAGACGCGGTGGCACACATCTGTAATCTCAGGACATGGGATAATGAGACAGGAAGATAGTATGTTTCAGATTAGCCTGGAGAACTCATCAAGACCCTGTCTCAAAATAAAAAATAAAAAGCACTGGGGCTGTAATTCCAGGAAAGCTGTCCTGGTTCAAACCCCAGCCCCCCTCCCAAAAAAGTTTTCAATAAAGAGAATTTCCTATCCCCTTGACCATACCACTCCAACTTGAGGCAGTTAGCATCCAATTCTTGATACCATTCCTTGTGAAGTGATACTGATATCCATCCATACCTACAGAGCGTGTGTGTGTGTGTGTGTGTGTGTGTGTGTGTGTGTGTGTGTAATTTAATTTTTTTAGTTATTTAGTAGATTTGAGGAGTTGAGAAAAAGAGTCAAATAGCAATTTGAATGAACTGAATAGGACTTTAAGAATGATGGCTCTGGGGCTGGAGATGTAGCTCAGCAGTAGAGCACTTGTGTCGCAAGTACAAGGCCCTGAGTTTGATCCCCAGCACTACGTATACACTCCCTAAAGGAATGATGGAGCTGCAGCTTTATATGATCAGTCATCTGATGGTGGGATGGCAGACAAAAGAGATGTCTCAGAAGAGGTTGGAAATCTCCAGAAACTCTATTCGAGGAGGATTCAGATGTGTGTATGGGACTGGGAGTGGGTACTGGGGATTGAACGCAAGGATGTTGTACCTCTGAATTATACTCCCAGACCTATTTTATTTTTTATCTTGAAGCAGGGTCTTGCTAAGATTCCATGTACTGGCCTCAAATCTGGGATCCTCCTGTCTTAACCTTCCAAGTACTAGGATTACAGACATGAGCCACCATGCCCGGTTTATATTCAGATTAAAAAAAAAAAAAAAACAACTTGAAACTTGCTTGGAAAGATCATATGGTCCTATGGTGACTTAGTCTCCATAGTCTCCCTTTAACATCGTTTCTCCGATTGCCCCTCCTGCACTAGGCAGTTCAGATAAGATCAGCTTTGTTTGACATGTGCTCTGAGTCCTGCATGTCAATGCCATTTCTGTTAACATCAGCATATTTTTTCATTGTAATTCCAGATTGATCTTCCCTACTGTAGAGTTTACTGAACTAGAATGTTATATTTCTCAGTAGCCAATCATTCTGTCAAGGAAGTAAAAACTAAAGGTAAAAGAAAAATACACAAGAAGGTAGAATTAAATACACTATTAGAAAATAAAGAATCATTTTGCAATAGAAAGAAAATCCTTTCTCGTTTATCTGAGTGTTCAACACATCATAATAAATCTTATAAAATATATTTGTATTCTCAAGAAACTTAAGGGTCATTTTTGAAGATACTGTACATGGTATGTTATTTTAAATAAACAAAATCTGTCTAATATTTGATATATCACAAATATTGGGGTATATTAGAAATCCAATGGCAATAAATATCAACAAATACTCAGATTTCATCATTAATAATCTCAAGTAGGCTAATCACTATATAACTAAGACAATAGATGACTTTGACTGGAAGAATCCTTTATCAGTATAAGCTAGTAAAGAATACTTAAAGTTAGTTTTACCACATTTCCATTGGTAATGGAATATACCAGATAATGGACTTGATAAGGTGACATTAAGTAGTACCTAAAACAATGATATAAATAAATAGTAGTATTTGTGTGGTACTGGAGATTGAACCCTGGGATATTCTACCACTGAGATATATCCTCAGCAGTTTTTTTTTCTTATTTTTATTTTGAGACAGGGTCTTACTAAGTTGCCTACCCTGGCTTCCAATTTATGACGCTCCTGGCTCAGCCTTCCAAATACTGGGATCGCAGGCATGTACCACCATGCCCAGCTGAACAGTAGTATTAACTAAACAGTAATATAGTCTACTTCTCTCATCTGTATAATTTTTCCTTTATTATTTACATATAGTTTCCTTCCATTTTCACTATTATCTCACTCATTTGGACAATACTAGAAAGCAGAAAGCTAATTGGTAGTATTTAGTCAGCAGTTAAATATGGGCTCTTCAGTCAAAACAGTCAGAATCAGTGTCTGTGGTGGACTATATGATTGTTTAAAAATATTCCTGCTTCTCCCCAAAGAAGGATAAAATTTCCCCAACCTACAGACAAAATGATTAGCCTTGTTCTCACTAATGAAATATGAGCAAGTAACATTTGTCACCTCTGGGTAGAAACTTTAAGAACTAGTACATCATGGTTTGTCATAATGTCTATCTCTGCCATTGCTTGATAATGTTTGAGATGAAACATCTGTTTCATGAGCTTTAGTTCCCCAGTGCAGATAACACGGAGCTGAACTATAGCCAGTCTGCCATGAATAGGGGAATATGACGAGAAATGAACTTTGCTGATTGTAAGCCACTGACAAGCAGGAGATGTTCTGCAAAATAAAAGAGGCTCCATCCTCACTAGTTCTATAACCACTGGGTACCTTGGTCCCTTCTTCTCCTTACTTTTCTCATGTCAAAATGGAAATACCTAAATAGATGAGAAAGTTTAGATAAAAGAGCAAAGAGCCTAGCAGATAATGAGTTTAATAAATAAATTTTGACTTGTATGATTGCTGCTGTTGTACAGCCAGAAATGTCACTAAATACTACAGATTAATAAGATTAGCAAGAGCATTGTGTGATGAAATTCAGAGTTTGACAAGAGGTCAGACATGCAAGCTAAGCACTAGAATGATGGGATAAATGTCATGAGAAGATGGACTTTAGCTTTAACTGGCTATCTGAGTAGTTTTCCTAAAGGAATGCACATTTGAACTAAGAACTAACAAGTAAGATTCTTCTAGGTAAACAAGAAGCATAAAGACATTCCAGGTAGTAGACACAGCACATGCAAGAAAATACATGGCCCGTTTGTGAAATCCGAGTACTTCATAATTTGAGGAGACTAGGTTATGAGGGACTGAGCGTGTCACATGGGGTGTTTAATTTTTATCCTGTAGGTGATTGCTTTTAAGTACAAGAGTGACACCATTCTATATTGCAAATCAAGGTAAAAGGAGGGATGCCACGTAAAGTAGAGCCCCAGCACCTTTCACAATTGTATACTCCTGAAGTTGAAACTCTGTATTCCTCCTTCTGTGAGCAAAAGGGTGCATACTATCTCAATCTAACACGAAATGTCCCGTTGGCCTCAGTTAAAACAGGAGATCAGGCTTCTTTTTACTTCATTAGTGACCCATTTTACCTGCCTGGCTTATGATTCCATGGAAATACTATTTGAAAACACTATTATAGAAGAAATAAACATGTTTTTATAGAAGAAATAAAAATAGCGTGTACTATATTTTTACAATGAATGGTTGTAACTGGTGATATAAAATTAGAAATTTCTTAATGTTCAGAAGAACTTCTTTTAATGTTAAGAAGTGATAATGTGCTTTGATAAGGGCAATTAGTAACTTTGATAAACTTGAATAAAATAAATAGGAGGCTAAGTAAATAGTACATTTGAGGTTTTATATTTAAGAAGTTTTGATTAAGAAGCTTTGATATTATGAAGGATGTTTGTAGTGCTTTTTTAAAGATGAGTTAATTTCTAATTATAAATATGTTCCTAAATATTCTGAATGAGGCTTAAAGATTCTCTGACATATATTAGAACTCGTTTTGATTTTTCATTAATAATGAAATATATATTTCATATATATGTATATACATACATATATATGAAGCTATGTGTGATGTACAGACATAAGAACTTCCTATGTAGGAACTCTTAATCTTCACAGCAATGCTACATGTTAGGCACAAATGTGGCTCTGTTTTATGGATGATAAAATTAAGATACCAGGAGATTCAGTGACTTGCCCAAGGTAGCACAGTGTGGGGTACACACCTAGGACTTGAACTTAGCAGACTGGCTCCAGATTCCATGCTCTTAGTTACACTGCCATACTGCTTCCCATTTTTACTGAAGAGCATGCATGTGTAAAAATTAGAACAATAAAATATATGAGTGATTTGTGGGCCTTTTTGGTTTGGAGGGAGAAGAGAGGTATGGCTTACTAACACTACTATATCTTTAGTGAAGTAGCGGCTTAAATTCAAGCTTAGTTCAGACATATTTGACTATGTGTGGAAACTTGATGAGAAGATCATGGGAGCCAACTAAGAACCATGATTAGGAACCACCCAGGGAGAAAATATCTGACAGATCCCAGCCCCACCATGGGTCCAGATGGGCAGGTAGCCAGATCCAATACGGCAGAGAGGTGGGTACACATGACCTTGGGCCAGGCTGATTACACAGACGGGTTTGTCAGAACAGAAATTCAAGAGCAATCAAGATGACCCAGAAGAAATTAAGTATTCTTACACTATAGATCTTTGATCTTAAGCTCTGCTTTTGAGTCATAGGTGCTGATCATGATGAAAGGAACTGAAATCTTTGATGAATTGAACTTCTGACCATAAGCGACACAAATCAGCTCTAGCTACCTCATAGGTTAATACTTCCAGGTCTTGTCCTCTTGTTAGAATGAAATACAAACTGCAAACAGTTGCAGCTGAATTATTCAATTGGTAATGGTAAGTCTGGATTCCTGGAACCTCAAAACTCCCCTAGTTCCTTTCCTTTCAAAAAACTGATGTTCTGATTCTGCTTTCTGTCCTGACAGCTACTCAAGGCCTCTTTTTAACTCTCGTTCTAGAGAGTCAGTTGTCTGCTTGCCACTAAAACCCTTCAACCAATACAAATAGTCACCTGCCTCCCTCACCAAAAGACTTGTGTCTCATTCTACACTATCTCTAGCAAAATCCTACCTCTATTCACAACCAAGTCTCACTTTTCTCGTCCATTGATATCTCTGTGGTTTTGAATCCACTTAGAAGAAATGTATAGCCCTTTGTAAATACCGATGTACATGTACATGCTAATATTTTTTAAACTGTACAGATATCCAAGATTTTAGTAATTTTCCAAATTACATTCACTATCCCCCCACAACTCTATCAGACAACATAGTTTTGGATGCAGTAACAAGAATACAGTAAATACATACTGAGAGAGTGTGGTGGCACATACCTGTTAAACCAGTACTTGGAGGCTGAGACAAGAGGATCACGGATTCAAAGCCAACCTTGGCAACTTAGCAAGCTCCTGTTTCAATATAAAAATAAAAAGGGCTGAGAGTGTAGCTCAGAAGTAGAATGACTCTAAGTTTAACTTCAGTACCAAAAATTAATTAAATGAATAAATAAATAAATATTGAATTAAATCATCACCATCAACTATTATACCATTGCAATCATGGGTATACATTCTCATCATAATAAGAATTCTAAACTTTTGGTACAATGTTAAGTATCTTTAACAGAAGACTTTACATTTAGATGAGATGTTTCTTTTTCAGGAAGCAATGAATATTTTCAAACTAGATATCTTGTTATAGCATTATATTCAACATTATATTAAAACAAGTAGATTTTCTTTATAACTTAAACCACATAAACAAAAATTTTGACCACATTTCTATCTTTTACATTCTCCATTCAGACTCCTGCCACTGGATGCTTCAACACAGTAAATTATCAGGTTTTGTTGTTGTTGTTTTCTGTACTGGGGATTTAACTCAGGGGCATTCTACCTCTGAGCTACACCCCCAGCCCTATTTTTTATTCTTTATTTTGAAATAGGGTCTCCCTAAGTTTTGGAGTGCCTCACTAGGTAGCTGAGGCTGGCCACAAATCCAGATCCACTGGTCTCAGCTTCCCAAATGCTGGGATTACAAGCATGTACCACCATGCCCAGCAATTATCAGTTTTTTTAAAAAACTACTTATCTAACAACCCAGCCCAAGATCAACAAATAAAGAATCCCAAATGGAAGCCACAAACATTGAAATAGAATCTTGGGCAATGTGTTTATTTTCTTCAAACTTAGTTTCTTCCTTCAGTTGTAAAACTGAAGGACTTTTTCTAATTTTCAGTATTGTATGAAAAGCAAAGTGAGATAAAGATTAGACTAGAGTGTTTATTGCATGTTGCAACACAAACATCAATAAATTTGGGATAAGCCAAGCACAGTGGCACATGCCTGTAACCCCAGTACTTCGATGGCTGGGACAGCAGAATTGCAGGTTGGAGGACAGCCTCAGCAACTTAGACTCTGCCTAAAATAAAATAAAATATAAGGTAAAATAATAAAATAAAAATAAACATTGGTCTGAGAGTGCAACTCAGTGGGAGAATGCTCCTGGGTTCAATCTCCAGTACCACAAAAATTAATTAATTAATTAATAAAAATTTGGGAGAGGTCAGTGGAGGCCAAACAAACTCATAAGTTTCATTGCTTACAGAAAAGCCTCTTAGACTTTGCTCATGACAATTTTTATTCATATTTCACACATAACTTTTATAATCCTGGTTATCTGTTTTCCACCCGACAATATGCTAAGAGTGTGAAGTAAAATATTAGTAAGAGAAGCTCCAGGCACCCATCATGTTGGCTGGCATATAGTGGCTCTTCTATAAATATTTATTTGTTATTGTCTACATCATCAGTAGTAACAAACTGAGAGCAGGACATTTAGTTGCTGAAAATGAGGAAACATACAGAAACAATTTTCAACAAGTAATCATGAGCCCCGAAAGAAGTCATGCAAACACAGCCCTGCACATTTATGCAGACTTCTAGAGCCTCAGAATATTCACAGGCCATGATAGGATGTTATGTAAAGTATAAAAAGCAATAGAACTAGGCTTAGGTGTAAACCAAGTTCTTCCTCTCATCAGCTTTGTTAACCTCAGAGAATTCTGTATTATCTCTACAACTTCATTGGCCCCAGCTGTTGAGGGAGATAACCATAACTACTTTGCCAAGTTATTTTGAAGGGAAAAAAATGTGTGAAGTGCCTGTCATATAATTATATTCAGTATATTTTGTAAAGGTAGCAAGGAGATGTATAATACAATTTAGAACAATTACTATCTACAAGTTAGAAATATATGCATTGCTTTTGTTTTATTTCATTCTTTGCAGTACTGAGGGGCGTTCTACCACTGAGCTGTGTCCCCAACCTTTTTAGCTTTTTTTAACTTTTTATTTTGAGATAGAGTCTCACTATATTGCCAAGGCTGGCCTTGAACTTGAGATACTCCTGCTTCATCTTCCTGGTAACTGGGATTACAGGCAAGCACTACTTCACCAAGCTTATAAATTATTTATAAAAAGCATCAGAAATACAATTTTAAAGCAAATACTTCTTTGTTGTGATTATTTTACAACACACACACACACATACACACAATCTCAAGTGAATAAGAGGTACACTTACATACAATTTTAACTGTCAATCATACCTCAAAACTGGGAAAATGCAAATGAAAAAGTGAGAAAACATATTTATGACAGACAAAGGTTTAATAACTTTAATGTACAAAGATTTCCCTTTTTGTTTGTTTGGTTGGTTTTTTTGAGGGAATGGGGATTGAACCCAGAAGCATTCTACCTCTGAGCTACACCTTCATCCCTAATTTTTATTTTTTATTTTGAAACAGGGTCTCCCTAAATTGCGGAGGGCCTCATTAAGTAGTTGAGGCTGGCTGTGAACCTGTGATCCTCCTGTCTCAGCCTCCCAAGTACTGGGATTACAAGTGTGTGCCACCACACCTGGCTCATGTATAAAGATTTCTAAGAATTAATATAAGAAAGTTGAAGCAAAGCCATGAACAAACATGTTCAAAAGATAAATGATAATGGATCTCTTGTGTGTGTGTGTGTGTGTGTGTGTGTGTGTGTTCTAATCAAAAAAGGGAGATAATATTTTTCAACTGTGACACTGACAAAATTTTTTAAATTTATTGTAATGCCCAATACCTATGAGGATGTGGGAACCTTTGCACACACTACTGAGAGAATAGAAATTGACCACATCTTGCGTGTGGGTAATACGACAATTTTCATCAAAAGCCACAAAATGTTACTTATTCTTTCATCCAGGAATATGAGTGAATGTATTCAATGATTAATACAGATAATATTCATTTGTGAGAGATTGAAAATATCTTAAAGTTTTTGTTCAATTAATAGAGAAATGATTAAGTAAATTATAATTTATGATTCACTCACATAGAATAGTATATATTAAATTATGCACTCCTATAATGTATATGGTTTGTCCTAAAAACAAGAGCATATTATAATGCTGGGGGAAACAACAAATCTCATATTGAATAATGTGCCCCACTGACTTAGTCCATTCTTTGCTACTATAACACAATTTCTGAGACTGGGAAACTTGTAAAGAACAGAGATTTATTTCTCCCAGTCACGGAGGCTGGGAAGGTCAAGGTTGAGGGGCTCATGTCTGGTGAGGGCCTTCCTGTGAGTTATCCCATGTAGAAAGTAGAAGAGCAGGAGAGCACATTTGTGTGCATTAAGGCACATGCAAGAAAGAAAGAACCAGCACAAGGGGCAGGACTTGTTTTAATAACAAACCCACTCTCCTGGTGACAACATTAATCCACTCACAAGACAAAGTTCTCACAACCCAATCACTTTTGCAAGGTCTCTGCTCTCACACTATTGCACTGGGGGGTTATGTTTCCAAAACAAACTTTGGGGGACACATTCAAACCATAGCAACTACAATAATAGTGAATAAAGGAAGAAGCATACTTTTAAAAATATATGCATATATTTATATTTAATGAAAATTATATACACAATAACTATTTGGTATGATTGTGGATGATTCTTAATTTCTTCATTTTGCTTATTTTAATTTTCTTCACTTTTTACCTTCACCAGGAATTCCTTTCACAGTAAAAAATATATTTGAAACAAAGGTATACTGACTTCATATTATATGAGTAAATAATACAATTAATATAATAATTACAGCTATACAATTTATGAATACAATATGTTAGCATTGTTTTAATTATACAATTGTATTGTACAATTAGTACAATTGTACAATTAATTGTACACTTAATACATTAACAATTTACATAATATGAAT
The DNA here is from genome assembly GCA_004027655.1 of Graphiurus murinus. Taxonomy (NCBI): domain Eukaryota; kingdom Metazoa; phylum Chordata; class Mammalia; order Rodentia; family Gliridae; genus Graphiurus; species Graphiurus murinus. The sequence continues at coordinate 10,602 of PVLC010002726.1, forward strand.
AAATACAATTTATTAGAAAGCATGTAAAATGTATCTGCAATAATCTTGCATTTATATGAGATACTTGTAACACCTTTCAAACCATATTATCTTAAGACCCTATGGCATATCCATTTTATCCCAATTTTAAGGATGAAGAAGCTAACAGAGTAATTTGAATAAAATCATCTGCTGATAGAGAGCCCATCCTGTCTTAAATGCAGTTCTTCGGAGTATAAGTTCCTGGCACTTCATACTGCACTAAGAGCTATCTTCTCTATTTAATCCCTATATGGTAGTAAAAGAAGCCAACTGAGCATTAAACTATAGTATCATTAGAATTCTATTCTGAATGCTTGTAAGAGCAAGCCAGCATATCATTATTTTTCATTTCATTTAGTTTTTTTAATGACAAATTTTGACTGCAAACTCTTTTCAGAGTGGAGAGTTCAAATTAAAATGTCAGTTTTGATTCAATGGAGATGCTTTACTTTCAAAATATTTAAGGAAAATATTTTCATTAAAACCAAGATGATTAGATGTTAGCATATGTAAATGTCATGATAAGTTCCATCATTTAGTAAAAAGATTTTAGGCCTTATTACACAAATCCTGAAAACTGATATTACATAAAAACTTTAGTTTCAAAAATATGCATGTGCATACGCCTATTTACATAAATACTTTAGATGTATGCAATGAGTTCAAGTTCCTTATATTATACCTTGCCAATGTCTATGATTAACAATCCTATCTGTTCATAGTTTCCAACAGTTATTGACAATGATAACGTCAATGAGTATAAGTTCACTCTAACATAGCTCTCATTGATGGACTCTTTCACATTTGGTTAAACCTCAATTCTTTTCATATATACATATTAACTCCTTTGTGGTCCTTTTCCTTTATGGAGGAACAATGTAGACTATAAAGGTTCACTTTAGTCAACAGTCTCCAGACAAAACAATGTGTGTGTGTGTGTGTGTGTGTGTGTGTGTGTATGTTGTCTATTCAGGAAAATCTCATGATTTATGATATCTCCCACCCTAAAATGGCTATTTTACAAAGAGCCTATTAGAGTCAGATCTCTTGGGCAATTTTCACTTGAATTTAGTTCACCGCTAGATGAGTCCAGATCTCTTTAGCAATGGTGCAAAGATCTCTACTGGTTTAAGAGAAAATGCTTCCACACAGTTCCCTTTCACCTCCTTTTCTTCCTCTCTAGGAGGACTTAGAGTGATCTTTATGCCACCCTCTCTCTCTCTCTCAGCAACAGCTCCCTTTGCAATCACTCCTTTTTGAAATGTTCAGTACAGATGAGAAGGAAAGGACTTACGTAGTTGTTCCTGCTCACAGAATTCCTGAGTTCTTTTCCCCAGGCCACAGACAGCTAACACAGAGCCAGAAGGTTTAAGTAGATACTGATGTATCTGCTCCCCTCTTCCACCATTCCTCTTAGCCTTCATCTTTATCTTCTGTTTTGTTGAAATACTGCCAGCCTCTCTTTAGATCCCCCCAATATGACTTGATCCTAAAAGAAAATTGAAGGAAGTCTACCTACCTCAAATTGACTGTACATTCCTAGTGACACAGATGCTCAAGTGTCTGCTGCTTGCTTTTGTTTTTGTTTTTACCTCTCTGGACCACTACGAGACCTCAGCCACACACATGTCTTAGCAAGGGCATTGTCTGTGTCTTATATTTAAGTGGACTTTTTATACACAAAACACAATTACACTGGGCACGACAAAGCATGCCTGTAATCCCAGTACTTGGAAGGCTAATACAGGAAGATTGCAGGTTCCAGGCCAGCCGCAGCAATCTAGCAAAGCTCTCAGCAACTTAGTGAAACCCTGTTTCAAAATAAAACATAAAATAGGTCTGGGAGTGTAGCTTAGACTGTACAAAAATAAAAAACAAAACATAAGAAAACCCCCAAATTACACCTCTACAATTACAAATATGTTCTTTTTAAATTATTTAATCCAATTGCCAGAATGCTTAAAAAACAGTCCACCAAATACAACCATATTTCTTTAACCATTGTACTTAACACATAGTAAAGCATTATTGGGAAGCTTCATTAGAAGCCAGAGTAAAAAAGCTTTTGGCAAAATCCTATTCCAGAAAAGTTCTCCTAGGCATCCAAAACTCAAATAACAATTATTAGATTCTAATACTATTTTAAATTATTAGATTCAAATACTATTCTAAATCTCTCATTGTGGAGAATTGAAAATGGCTGCAAATCCTTCCCTTCCCTTCTAGAGCTGGAGTCCCTCTCTGCCTCTTGGATCAGTGACCCACTGAGGCTTCCTCTAGACAATGAGACATCAGCAAACATGACACCGCATCTGAGGCTTAAAAAACACTTGTACCTTTGCTATAGTCAGTATCCTGAGACCACCATAGATGGAAAAGACCCCAGCCTGGATTGCTGGAGGATGAAAGATGAAAGACCTCAAGGCAAAGGAGTGAGATGACATGGACAGCCTTCAGGCAGAAGCCTGCCAACTGCTAGTGACATGAGGCCAGCCAACTTGCCAGCTGCCTGTGGACTCGTGAGAAAGCCCTCCAGACAGCGTGGGCTGGCCGACATGGAGAACCATGCCAATTCACCGAACTAGGAGCCACGTAAATGGCTGGTGCTTTAAGCACTAAGTTTAGAAGTGTTTTGTTTTGCAGCAGAAGCACACAACACGCATTTCAGCTTTTCACCATTCAAAATTACTGTCACCCAATTAACCAAGTAAGTTTCCAAACTGATCACCCAGTTTTCAGTTTTCCCTTCCAAATTCCCTGAACCACAGCTGTCAGATGAACTCCTGAAAAGAACACAGCTTTGATATTCCTACTCTTCTGATGGCAAACTTCTGATAAGTAATCATTCACTCAATTAATATTTACCAATCCCCTGCTAGGTGCCAGCCACTAATCTACATGTAGGAAACACAGTGTTGAAAAGGTGTACAAAGTCCCTGCTCTACAAAACGAACACTTTAGCTCATCATTTTCTTCAGTAAGGGTTCTCCAATGTGCCCCAACATAACATCACTGGGGAAGCTCTCCTGTTTTGTACTGAAAATGAACAATTGAGTAATAAACCATCCCTTGTTTAAATGGTTTTCTATAGGTTGAGGAAACAGGTGGATGGGACAGAGTAGATTAGTTTGACAATAATTTGTTTTGCTGACTTTTGCTTTCAAACCATGTAAATATTCTAAATAAGCATTTAAATTAATCTCTAAAAATAGAAACAAAGTAAAATAAATAAGGGTTACTGTATAATTAGTTGCTGGTATAATCAGAGGAATTATTCAAAGTATGTATGTATGTATGTATGTATGTATTTATTTATTTATTTATTTGTAATGAAGGCTGAACCCAGAGGCATTCAATCTCTACACTACATCCTTAGCCTTATTTTATTTTTTTTTGAAACAGGGTCTCACTAAATTGCAGAGGCTGGCCTCCAACCTGCAATCCTCCTGTCTCAGCCTCCCAAGTACTGGTATTACAGGCATGTACCGTGACACCTGGCTTCACAGTAACTTTTAAACAGAGGAAATTGACTGTACATCTCTACTGGCATATATACTAAGAACAAAAAGGATTAAAAAGCAAAAAACACTTTGGTAGCAATATGACTGCAAGAATAATTAGTATAATAAATCTGAAACTTTTGTGTGTGCATTATAGTACAAAGCAAATGGTTCATGATATAATATTCTCATTCTAAGAATTCTAATGTCATCAAGAACTAGGGTTTTAGACAACCTAGAGCAAAGGAGTTAGCAGTACAAGATGAAATACTATGATACTGGTTTAAAATTGAAAATATCAGTACAAATTCTTTTTATTATAATTTTTTGGTACTAGAAATTGAACCCAGAGGCATTCTGCCATTAAGTTACACTATATCCCATAGTCCTTGTTTGATTTGAAAAAAATCATTTTTTTTTTAAACAGGACCTAACTAAGCAACCATGCACAGGCCTCCAACCTGTGATCCTCCTGTTTCAGCCCCTCAAGTATAAGCAATACAGGGGAACACCACTGTGCACCCACCTAGTAAAAATCGTAATGTGATGTTATCTTTAAAATAATATCTTGGACTAAGGTGTAGTACAGTGGCAGAGTTTGCTTAGCATGTGCCAAGTTCTAGGTTCAATCCCCAGCACAGTGTTAAAAAAAATCCTCTAACACTAAACTTTCCACCACAAAAGCCCAGAAACATTGCCCAGTAGCATCAAGAACCATTAGCATTCAGAATGTAGTCTTAAAACTCAGTTTCCCACTCAAAGGTAGCAAAGCATCTTGGAGAAATAACTGATTGGATTGCAGAGTGTAGAAAAAATGCACACAATAATCCTGGAACATCTTGTCATACCAGAGAGTAATAACGTTTCAAACACTATCAGCATCCTCTCAAAAGAATTCAGGAGCCAAATTGAAGAGATTCCCAGCAGTGGAAGTAAGAGCAATTTGAGCATCAGTAACAATAACATTTCAATACACTGGGCTATCCCAGACATGTTTACATTCATGAGCTAAAAATGATGCTACATTAAGTGATTAATTAAATAATTGGATCCCACTGTATAATGCTAGTGAAAATAAGTTATTATCTTTTAAATTGGTGAATAAGGGAAAGAATCATGTATCCTTCCTTTCCTGTTTAATCTATTTGAGCAAATAACAAATGAGAGGAAATGTTTCTTTATAGAAACAGCAAATAAATGAAGAGAGGATAGAATATCATCATTTTACATCTAGGCATTGATTATCCACGGTTACTAACATCTCAAAAAGAGAGACAAATAGGTATTATGTACCTCCTAATGGACGAACACCCCATGTGATCTAGAAAAATGGTCTTGCAAAAAACAAATTGAACCTAAATCTTATTAAACCTCTAGAGCCAAATATCAATAGATGACTAAAAAATATTTTAAATGGCACCATAGGGATGCAATTGGCAAAATACAGAGTGAGGACGACTCTTTAGGACAACCTGGATACAAAAGAAGGAGGAGTGGGAGGAGGAGGGAGAGGGAGAAGAAAAATTATTTTAAGGAAAAAGAGCCAAGTGTGGTGGGCCACGCTTATAATCCCAGTTCTTGAGAGGCTGAAACAGGAGAATCACAGGTTCGCAGCCAGCCTCAGCTACTTAGGACCTCCACAACTTAGTAAGACCCTGATTAAAAATAAAGAATAAAAAATAGGGATGGGGATGTAGTTTGGAGGTAGAATATACCTGTGTTCAATGTCTAGTACCACAGAGAGAGAGAGAGAGAGAGAGAGAGAGAGAGAAATATCAAATATGAGATAAATCAACCAACCATGATATGTGGACCTTGTCAAACCCTGATTCTAACAACCTACCTTAAAAAGGTGTATCCATAGCCTGGCAGGGTAGTGCATGCCTGAAATCCCAGTACTTGAGAGGCTGAGACAGAAGGTTTGCCTGTTCATCGAGGCCAGCCTCAGCAACTTAGTGAGACCTTGTTTCAAAATAAAAAATAAAATAGAACTGGGGGTGTATCTCAGAGGTACAATATCCCTGGGCTCAATTTCCAGTAGCACTAAAAAAAAAAAGTGTATATATATACACCCACATTTATGAAACAGTAAACAATTGGAACATCAACTATGTGATTGCATTAAAAATTACTGTTTTATCTATGTTTTAATGGTACCATGGCACTTACTTAGAGTCCTTACTTAGAGATGCATACTGAAATGTTATGGACAAAGTGATAGAATGTTTGAGATTTTTGCCTCAAAGTAATATGGAAGGCGGGGAGTGGTGAGGTACCAGTGGAAGCATTGGCCATGTGTCTACTATTACTAAAGCTGAGTAACGAGTG
>PVLC010002726.1:16550-44237 GCA_004027655.1 Graphiurus murinus
AGGAAGGAAGGAAGGAAGGAAGGAAGGAAGGAAGGAAGGAAGGAAGGAAAGGAGGGAAGGAAGGAAGTCTCTGTGTAATCCCAGTATGCGCCCTGGGTAAAGAACCATTTGTTTACCTTCCAGCAACTCCACTGCTTCCAGCTACTCAGCCATGTTTGTACTTCTCCAAGGTTTTAACAGAATTAACTGGACTCTGTGATAAACATTCTGATTCCTAGGCCACACCCCATGAGGACTAAAGCAGAAACTTGGAAGATTGGGCAGGGGCCCAGGAATAGGTATATGGGTGATTCTGCTATCATCTCCAGGTAGAAAGTACCCCTCTGTGCTCAGGTGAGTGGGGCTTGCAGCTTTCTACACACCACCCAGGATCTGACACTCCCATGCCTTTGTTCATTTGATTCCTTCCTCCTTCCACCTGAAATCTCTCCCCTTATCTTCATCCAAGTCACACCTACTCTCTAAGTTCAAAAATCACCCATCCATGAAGCCTAATCCCTTAGGAAGTGATTCCTTCCTCCTGTGAACTCAGTGTTTTCCCCTCCTACAAATTGATATCTACTTATATAGAATGCCTCAGCTCTTTTACTGAACAATAAGCTTCTTTAGGTCCAAAGTTCTTTTTTACATATCTTTGCAGCTTAGACATTGTTAATACTTACGGTAAATCAATAAATCTATGAAACTATAATAGCTGATGGAGTCTAGAATGCTGGCTGCCCATTAAGTGCTCTTGGAAGGACTGGTTAACTTGACTGCATTCTACCCTCAATATGCAAAAAAGTACCTCTCAAGAAAGGTGGTTAGGGCGGAAGGCAACTCAAGGTAATAAATGCCTATCAGCATTTCTCAAGAATCAGCTAAATCAGCTATAAAACCTTAAATACTTTCTAAATCAAAATGCCATCCTTACCATTTTTACAAACTAAAGAAATTGGTTTGGAGAAAAATATTTCAAAGTGCTATTTTACATATAATAACTGTATCCAAAAAGTGTTGAATATTCTAAGAGGCCAGGTTTTATAAAATTGTCAATAAATATGAGTTTATTTATAAATGTGTTTCAATTTTATAAGGATTCTAAAGAAAAGTGATGTATTTTTATAAAGACTGCTACTTCAAATTCCTAAAGGAAAGAAAAAAAAAAACACATTAAAACTTCGGATGGGAGGTTTATCATTATAAATGAATGGATGGCACTCCTGGAGAGTTTACTGTCCACCAGGGAGGATGCTCAGCAGCTTATCTTATCCTCTCCTGCAGACTTCCCAAGGCCACCCTTAGGGGTTAGAGTTGTCTGTGGCTTATGAAGGGAAGCTGTGAAACCTGGACGGGTTGAGTAACTGCTGAAGGCCACTTAGCTGGTAGAACTGGGATTCAAGCCCCCATCTGCCTGATTCTTGCTACAGACTCTGGATTTCTTAGCACTCTGCTGTCTATTAAGAGGAAGACCAAGATGGCTGAGGATGGGGCAGGAAGAGGGAGGGAAGGTAGATTAGAGAATGAGAGAGAAGACGATCTGAGGGCTTGGTTGTCAGACCAGTCTCAGCTCCCATCTCACTACCCTCCTTGCAGGAAGCTCTCTGATCTTCAGCTTCCTTCTCTATGACAACATGAGCACTTGAAGTTTCAGTGAGGATTGTGTAAGATGATGCATGTGTGACCCTTGCTTAATAAATGGAAGGCACTGGAAATAATAGTCGGCATCATAGACTTCAGTTTCATCAGGAACAGGATGTCCTTGTATATTTCTCGTTGCATTAACTCAGAGAAACACACTGACTGGTTTTTCACACTGCACCGATTCTGTGGAAATCTCATAGATACCAACTAACTGGTTGTTCTTTGAGGAGTTTTCTTATCAAATGTCTTAAAGCATTATATGTAAAAGAGAGTGTAATGTTAAAAAGCTGCAGGCCAGCCGGGCATGGTGGAGCACACTTGTAATCCCAGCATTAAGGAGGCTGAGACCAGAGGATCCGGGTTGGCGGCCAGCCTCAGCTACCTAGTGAGGCACTCCGCAACTTAGTGAGACTCGGTTTCAAAATAAAGAATAAAAAATAGGGCTGGGGGTGTAGCTTGGAGGTAGAATGCCCCTGAGTTCAATCCTCAGTACTGCAAAAAAAAAAAAAAAAAAAAAAAGCTGCAGACCTTTTCTGATCCCAAACTCATGAGCTAAGCTGCTCGTAGCCGCCTCTCTTCCCACATTGACTCCATTCTGTGCCACAGTCTTGCCCACTGGGACGCATAGCTCAGAAAGGTCAGTATGACACACCCGTCGCTATGAGCCTCCCTAGAAGCCTCCTGCAGCTACTTTGCTTCATCCATGGAAAATGGCCATCATTACTCTTTTTCCCAGAGCAAACCTTCCTAAGGGTCAGACCTGGCAGGAGGGGACAGTTCTGAGAGGGAAATAGGACCTTCAGCAGGCCATTCCTCTCTCCTTTCTACTTTTCTAACTTGATTTTTTTTTTTTTCCCTTATGTGTTTGGGTGTCTACCTCTTAGGATATCCATTCTAGAAAAAAAATCTTTTCTGAAATCTGTCTGTTGCCATTCATCTAGAAGGTACGAATGGAGATTGATGAAGTGGTGTGCAGACTCTTCTGCCTTCAAACAGTTGTGTTTGAGTGATGGAGTCAATAGTCAGAGATACAAGAAAGAGACTGAGCATGGCTGCTGAGTTAGTATCTTTTTGTTGACTAATTATAGCTACAGATATCCGTAGATAAATGTTTACAATACTACATTGTTTATGAGAAACATAAAACATTAACTCATATAAACAACTTGAAATTTGTTGTATTTCTATGCATAATCTTCAGTCCTCAGAAGCAAAATGTTTCACTAGTACCTTTCTGCATGTGAATTAAAGAAACATAATAAAATTAGTGTCTATTTATAACTTAAAAATAACTTTACAAATATTTTGACATACTGATTCAGATACCCATACTAATAAGCTTTTTTCTGCAAATACTGTAATTCTCATATTTCACAATGGCTGAAAATCTCTTGCTTTCTTGGACAATCTTTTGTCTACTAATTTATGGAGATACTTTGATTCTCTCTTTATTCACTGAGACCTAGGACTGAAGAGTCTACCCTTTCAATGAAGTACACACATTTTTTTTAAGACTTAAACCCATTTATATTTTTCCAAAAGACCTGTGCAAATGTTTACACTTTTAATAACACACCTATTTTTCACATAAATATGAGAAGTGTAGGACATAAATACAATATTAAATGTACAATCTTGCTGTGGAGCAAGCACTAAAGTAGGATTTTTATTGTTAAAATCTTCCTGAGAGCACTCTGCATTTATGAGATTAAGCTACTGTGAAGTCTGTTTTATCTATCCCTGAAATTATTTTGTCAGTCTCTTTAACTATCTAAGTATTTTTTACAGTTGAAATTAAAAACCCCAACCTATCATTAGTATACTTATAAATCTTTGGTAGAAAATCCATATACAAAAAAAAAGGAAACATAATATTTCTTCTTAAGTAGAGGATGCCCTTCCACTAAAAACAATGCATATGTGATGAAAACTGCATCATTTTAAAATTTATATTTTCTTTATTAGAATGATATGGGGGGGGGGGTTGCAAATTATAGCCAAATCTGCAAGGAAAGCTTGGCCACACCTCCAGTTCCAGGGCTGAAGCTTTCTTCCAGTGCTCCTGAACTAGTCTACAATGGTTGCTGAGTAACATTAGCATAATCCTGAATTATTAAGAAAATTAGAGGTCAGATTTACTTTCCAGGAGATTTCGCCCTCTCTGAATCAGGCCTGAGAGGGTCGCAGCATTCCAGATGTGAGCCTGGTGGTAGGTGTAAAGTGCACCCCATGTAGAGAATGTGCACAGTAAGGAAAAAGACAAATTACCCAGAGCTATTACTGTCATTAGTTCCATCAGCCTGGGAAGCCCTCCCACGGCATTTTCAGTGCAGTGTGTGGAGCAGGCCTGGGGCTTATCACATCTCGCAGGGGGGCGTCTTCTGCCGGGCATAGTCACATAGCTTGACATTTCAGTTAAAAAAAAAAAAAAAAAAAAAAATTCTGGGCCCTCATTCTCCATGCAGGCTTCTGTTTCCCAGCTCTACAACCAGTAGCTAAAATAAAGAGAGCCAGCCCACTGAAGGCTGCAATCATTTATCTGATGGCGGAATTGCTAGCCTTTCTGGAGGTGCACACTGTTCTTTCACATAATCAGTTTTAAGGCAGGGACAATAAGCCTCAGCTACTATATTGTTCCAGAAGCTCCTTGGAGGGTTGTTTCACTAACCTTTGGAATATTTCACCATAATTAAAAGGTTAGGAATCCGTGCCACAAGAAATGCGATGAAATAATAAAACATGCACAACAATGCTAGATAGAATACTGCATTTAGACTGTGCATTGGTGAATAACCAACGAAAAACTGCTTAAGGGACAACTGATGATATAACAAAGCCATTTTCTCATGATGTTTTTAATTCTGGAACTACATAATGGTATTATTTGTTATAGAATAGTAAGCAAATGTATATATAAACATAATTATGTAGGAATCTGTGTGCAGAAAAGAATCACTTTTGTTAGGGTACTATTTTTTTAAAATTGTCTTAGTTATTTGCTAAAATCCCTTTAATAGGGCATAATAAGTATAATATATAAGCATTCTCATAAAGGAAATAGTGACAAGACAAAGAAAATAAATGCAAAAATATAAAGCATGTCCCACTTTACCTGAGGCCAAGAAAAAACATAAGGACTCAGCATGTAACAGCTCAACAGGAAAGGAAGAGAAAAACACAAAGAACACAAAGCAAATTTGTTGAAGAAAATATTACTTTTATCACACACATCTCTACAACAACAACAATAATAATAATAATAATATCACATAATGAGTTTATTACATAGAAGATACATATCAAATTAGTCCAACAAGTATTTCTTTCTCCCTTCCTTTCTTCCTTCCTTCCTTCCCTCCTTCCTTCCTTCCTTCCTTTTCTCTTTCTTCCTGTGTGATACTGGGGATTGGACCCGGGGACATACTACCACTGAGCTACACCCCAGCCCTATTTTGTATTTTATTTTGAAACAAGATCTCACTAAGTTACCTACCACAGGTTGGCCTAGAACCTGTGATCCTCTTATCAGCTTCCCAAGTACGGAGATTACAGGTGCCTCACCACACACAACTCAACAAATGTTTCTTATGAATGTGGAAACCATAGTTCAGCAAAGCTAAGTAACCTACCAAGGTGAACCAGCAAGTATTCATATCCAAAACTGCCTGACTCCAGGACCTCAACCACTAAGTTATAGCCATCATCCAGTCCCTATGTCAGCCTCTCTCTTTTTCTCTCATCATTAAATAAGTCCCAGTTATCATTGTGACATAGCCCTCTTTTCTGTTTCTTTCCTCACTGATAGCCCTCAATAAAGCAGTGTAGTTCTTTTCTGACTTTGGCAGTCCTGATATTCACTCATACTTTAATTCATACTCAGTAAATTAATATTTGAGTGCTCACTGTGTGTTTTGTACTAGGGATATAAGAGAGAAGAAAGTAGATGCTTCAGGGCCTACAAATAAGCGGGGATGCAAGCATGCAATAGGCATATGTGGTCGGTCATGTGATAGCACATAGCTGGGGTGCACGGTGGCCTCAGCCTACTGAGGAATGGGCATTTAAACCCAGAAACATGAGACATGATTCGGCAGATGAATGTGCATGGTAGGAAATAGTTACAGTAGAGAGCCAAAGAGGGAAAAATTTTAAAAAGACAAAAAAACCAAAATAAACACAGTGTAATCCAGAAACAGTAAGTGGCCCCTCTAGCTGGATTTAGAGTGCAGTATCCTTTCTGAAGACCTGGAGTATCTGCTTTTCCAGGAATGAATTCCAGATCTCAATAAATAACATTTGAACCAGTTTAGGTTTTCTCTGGCTGCGCATCAACAGTAAAGATGATTTGTAAATTAGCATATCTAAATTAAGTATTGTTGTGCAAATCAATGATGCACTTAATTTAAATAATTGCTGCTTTCATGCACAAATTCTCTGAGACCTTGGGTAAATGGTCTTGACTAGAGATTACCAGTCTTTTTCTACAAAATGAGATTTACCTGTCTTACATGTTGACAGATGAAAATGAGAAACAGTATAAGTTTACTATCTACTCTGGTGACTGGCACATAAAAGATAAACATTAAAGAAGAGTTTAGAAAGCCAGGTGTCCATAAGTCTCAATTTAGTGATCAGACAGGAAGAGCCATTTTCTCATCCACACCAGACTTGGTCCCAAGCCCTGATTCAAGTATCTAATTATTTTATTAATAGCAAAGATCTACTTTGCTAATGATTAAGAAGCTTTCCTGTATTCTCTCTACTTCATATCCACTTAAGTTTGATAAAAGAATGTGTTATGGATCAGCAACTACAAGTTGGAACAGAGCCTTGACTCATTCTGGGTAAGTCCTAGAGGAGTAGGTCAGACATTCCCAGGCTCAGGAGAAAGGGTCACCAAAGTTCTCCTTTGCTGCTTGTCTCCTAGCTACCTCTCTGGCTTATTTGTGGCATATTACAGTGCTAATCAGTTCAATGCCAAGATGTCTGGGGACTCTTGTAGAGTGCCTGGCTTCATGAACTTATCTGGGTATGTTTCTTTCTGAGATAGTTAATAACATTAGGCCTTATAAAACCCAGCCCTTTATTGAGTTCTACAACTTTCCAGAATATGTGGCCCTGAGATAATGGGTCTGATAGGTAAGAAAGAAAATGATGTTATTAATTCTCAAGTATTTAAATAGATTTTCACTACTGATTGTATAGAAATAAATTGTATCTATACTGATTGTATACCCCCTCTCTGGAAAAAAAAATTCTGAAAACAAGTGTATTTGGGGGTTTTGTGCATTTTTTTTTTTCCAAATGGACAACCAATTCTTTGTCAAAAAAAGACAACTAGCTGGGCATGGTGGCGCACACTTGTAATCCCAGCATTTGGGAGGCTGAGACCAGCGGATCTGGGTTCTCGGTCAGCCTTAGCTACCTAGTGAGGCATTCCGCAACTTAGTGAGACCCTGTTTCAAAATAAAGAATATATTTTGGGTATAGCTCAGAGGTAGAATGCCCCTGAGTTCAATCCCCAGTACCGCAAAAAAAAAAAAAAAAGACAACTAATAAAAAGTGATATGAAATTAATCCAGTGATAAGAGATAAGTTGTTTCCATTCTCAATCTACAGTTATGAGATAAATTATGTTTCCACTACTAATATACTTTGTACATGATGTGTATTTTAGAAAAGACAGGAGTGAACACATATAACAGTTCACTCAAAAAAAAAAAAATCAAGGCTTAGTTTGTAAAGCATTTTATATGCCAATCTGTATTCTACAAGAAGCAGAATAACTAAAACATTCACAATTATGGAGGTGCTTCATTTTATTGCTTTATGTACTTTAACATAATCCCAAAATTAGAGCTGAAAAAATATAATCTCTATCATTCTGAGAGAAAAAAAAAAGAAATCACCATAATTAGACTTCAAAACTGAGTATTTTCAACTATACTAATGGAATTCTTTTGCTTTGTCTTGACATACTTTTCTATACTATTCTTCCTGCATTTACCTGACCATCAGATGAAGTTTTCCTGTCTGTTTCCTTTATGTTGACCCACAAAAATCTTTAGCCTTTTCTTCTTTTTTTCATTCCTACCTTTACTAAAGACTAAATGGTTTATCCCCTCATGTATACTGCAAAGGACTGGTGGGGAATAATTAGTCTTTTAAATTTATTTTGAACCACAAAGAATAGCTAACCTAGTATGTTTGTATCTGTTACTAGATTGGATCATCATTTCCCCATAATGGGTTTGCATTATAGGCATGTCTGTAGTTTGTACACCATATCATTTTGCAGAAAGTAAAGTAGAACTAAGAGAATCTGTGAATCCTTGGTAGGTATCCATCCCAGGAGAGGTGAATTATGGCAAAGAGTACACAGTCTGATTTCCCAGTGTTTTCAAACTGACCCAGTATCAGCTGGATGACGTGTCTCACTACAAACTATATAAGGACTGGGTTCCTTGTCACCTGAATTTCTAAGGTCTGAGTTTTATTAACATAATATGTTCAAACCTGTTCCTTTGTTTTCACCTTTTCAGCTGAATATACAATAATAATACAGTAATATATAGAACAGGGAATATTACTTTCTGATGAAACATCATACATTTTAACCTGGTGTCAACAAAACTAAGCAAATTGCTAACCTCTCAAACAATTTCACAACATGCCAAGTTTCTCGCCCCCCCCCTTAGAATTTTGCCTAGACTCTTGTAATTATTGGATAATTACAGTTCCATATTCACTTTCTTTTGACAGCTTAGGTCTAGCCTCTGGGAGTTTAACATCTAATTGGTCTGTCTGCTTAGATTGTGGAATCTCAAGTCCTCTTGAGTTTAGCCAAACCAGACGGCCAAAGGAGGCGAAAGGTTTCAGGCAGTTCTGTTCGCCAGGGACCACCTAAAAGGGTTAAGAGAAGTTCCCGCCTCTGTAACTTCAGTCATTCTTCACAAGCCTGGCAACTGGACTCAGCGAATACTTTGGTTATCAGAGGAGAGCCTCATAGAATCACTACACTCAATAAATGTCCAATAACAATGGTGAAGGGTAGATGAACTATATTTAAAATATCCCCCCACTAATTCCCCTCCTAAATCTGGCTTCCATCTTTGCCTCTTTATGGTATCCAATGACCTCCATTCAGCCAAGTTCAAAGGCATTTTCTCTGTCCTTATCTCCCTTGATCTTTCTGATGTGTGGGGCACAGCTTTTCATACCTGCCCCTTTGAAGACTTCTGGCTTCAGTTCCTGAGATACTTCTATTGTCTTTTATTTTGTCCTCATCACCAGCCTGCTCTCTTCACCTATTTCTCACATTTATGTCTTGCTTTTTTTTTTTTTCTTTACACCTTTACCATCACTTTTCTTCCAACAGATCTTTGGTGTTTTTCTATATTACTTGTATTTTCCTACTTTGCTTTATTCTATACAGTTCTTCTGTTTGCACTTTTATGTAAGTGAATAACTTACAGATACTTCTCTAACACTGATGCAATTCTTTCTGTACAGCCTTAGACATATCAAGGGAATGTCAAAATTTCAGTATAGAATTGATACATACACATCAGCTATGGTGGACCATGCCATACCTGATATGCATGTATCAATTACAGTACTTAGGAGGCTGAGACAGAAGGATCACAGGTTCAAGGCCAGCCTCAGAAATTTAGTGAGACCTTATTTCAAAATAAAAAAAGAAAATAGGGTTGTAGGTGTAGCACAGAGCTAGAATGCCCCTGAGTTTAGCCTCTAGTACCAAAAAAAAAAAAATTGATATATACATGTATACTTCATTATCACTCTTTTCAGTACCACCTCCTTTTCAAAGGTCAACTCTGCTTTACTTGATCACTGTATCTCAATCTCCCTATCTCCTTTCTCTGCTTGATTTTTCTTCATACCAGCTATCTGGACCATTGTGATAATATGCACTTACTTGTATGTTCTTTGAAGATGTACTACAAAAATGAAAGCCTATGATGGGAAGAACTTTTTGCTTTGTTCACCTCTATATAACCATCACATAGAATAGTGCATGGCATGGATGAAGTGGATGAATGAGCAAGTAAATGCATGATCAATTCAGAATTTGGAAACTTACAGTCAACCTTGAATTGCTTACCAACCTCAATACTCTAGTCTATATCCAGTTCTTCTAGAGTAAGGGTAGGCAGATGTGAGAAAATAGGTCCCACCATAATTCAGTGACTTAAAGGAAATAAAAATGCATTTCTCCTTTGCAGTTTGAGTTGAATGTTTCTAGATAGCAGGCAGCTACATTTTCTGAAGTTATTTAGCATATTGGTTATTCGATCATGTTACTCCATCAGAACTATAAGACACTGTTATCATCTGCCTGGTTAAAGGTGGACCTTTATGGACACAAGCCAGTTGAAAAGAGAAACAGAGTACTATGAGTGTATACAAGCATCTAATGCTAGTGCCTACCTAGCATGTGCAGGTCCCTGGCTTCCTTTCCCAATACTGGGGTAGAAAGGGAGGGAGGAAGAAAGGAATAGGGAGGGAGGAAGGAAGGAAAATGGAAAGGAAAGGGAAGGGAAGGGAAGGGAAGGGAAGGGAAGGGAAGGGAAGGGAAGGGAAGGAAAGGAAAGGAAAGGAAAGGAAAGGAAAGGAAAGGAAAGGAAAGGAAAGGAAAGGAAAGGAAAGGAAAGGAAAGGAAAGGAAAGGAAAGGAAAGGAAAGAGAGCATGAAGGATTTTCAATCACTACCCCAAGGCCCAAGCCTGGAATACCCACATTACTTCTGCTTAGCTATCACTGGTAGGGATTGTAGTCATGTGACCCATCCAACTGCAAGGAAGCTTAGGATGTGCAGTCTATCCACATGATTATAAAGAAGAGGAAAACACATCTGCTGCATGAGCACCTATCTCCTCTATACCCGACAAATTCTCAGAGTCTCTCTCAAAAAGTCCTATCCTCTGCCTAAACTATTGTGATCCTTGACTTCCTATTTTCCCAGTCTTCAGTCTTTCATCCTACTAGCCTACCTCAATCCAAAATCCAAATGACTTTTGCAAATTATAACTGTCACTTTTACTTTGTTGTCTCAAAATAATGTGGCAAATAACTCCTACCTATTCAATTCTACAGTATTCGGTATGAATTCCAAAGTTCTCCTAAGTGCCCAGTACCCCCTACAGCCTCCTGAGGGCAGGCTCCAAGAGATGAAGAAGTCTTCTACACTTTGCATATACCAGTCAATGTCCATGTTTCTTTCATTTCTAGAGTTCCTCACAATGGACACTTGAATATTTCAGTTATATAACAACACAATTATTTTCCCCTGGATACAAGGGGTTTTCGGGTCAGTATTTGATGATGGAATTTAAAAGTCACGAAATAAAGTTGCAACCTTGCCATGGCTTTAAACCTATATCACTAGCACATTAATATAAGTAATTAAAATTCCTCTAGCAATAGTTTCTTTATAACCCTTTTGTAAAGGTACATTTTTAAAGCAGTGGTTCTCAGTGCATGTCCTAAGAAGTCCGGAGGAATAACCCTAAAGTGTTGCAGGGGTCTGTGAGGTCAAAATTCTTTTCAGGAGAATACGCTAACATCATTTGCCTTGTGACTCTCATTCTCTCACAAGTGGACGTGAAGTTCCAGAGACTATGCGATGTGTGATAGCACCACAGACTGAGGTAGCAGGCATGAGAATCCAGCTGATAGAAGGCAATGCCCCTCATCTCATTAAATTCTTTGGTTTTATAAACTATCACCATTTTTAGTAGAAAGTTATTCATGTTACTGTATAGTGAATTATTTTAAATTAAGTAGCAAATATTTTTTGAATATCATGTTTAACTTTTCACAGAATGAACAGTCATAAATATAACTCCAATTAATGAAAGCTTTTTGAGGTCCTCAAGAATTTCTAAAAGTGGGGATGGGAATATGGCTCAGCAGTAGATTCAATCTCCAGTACCACAAAATGATAATTGTCCCAGAGATGCAAATGCCTATTACCTTAAGTTGATTAATACACATTATATACATGTATTGAATCACTATAATATACCCATAAAGATATACAAGCTTTTAAGAAAATTATTTTGTTTAAAAAAAAAGGAATTTCTAAGCATGGAAAACAATCCTGAAATCAAAATGTTTGGGAACCATTGTGTTAAAAAGATAAATTATAGTTTTGCTACAGTTTAGGGAATCTATCTTACCCTTCAGCTTTTTCCCTCAATTCCTGGAAGTAAGGAGAGTGGACATCACTGAAAACATCCATAAAATAATTCCCATTCTCTGAACTAAGGTAGTCTTCACTGAAGTCACCAAGGACAAGGGATTGCTTCTTTGATGTTTAGCTATTTCCTATCTGAAGGAAAGACAAGGGAACTGAGAATTGTGCTGAGAAACAGGTACTGAGGTCATTAGGAAAACAGGTCCTGGCAGCTCTCATGCATAACTAATGACTGTAAAGTGCTTTACAGTCTCAGAAAAGTGTTATGTCATGGCAGAAACAAACACTCTGCATCTCTTGCTCTAGGAGAAACTGACTCCTCTCTTAATATTCCTTATTAAAAAAAAAAAAAAGGGAAGGAAATAGTCTTAGTCTGTATAGTGATTCTAGAAGATTTTGACACAAATAACCAAAACAACATTCAAAAGGAACAGCATTCATCATTTATACCTGTGGACCATCACTCAATTCTGCAACATTACAGATACTAGTCTAATACCAGCCACTTAGCTTTGCCCTAGAGAAAACTCTATGCCACAGCCAGAGGCTGCCATAATACATATCAGAAATGCATACATTAATCCACAAGACTGATTTTATATACTGTACCACCACAACAAAATGAACACATATAAACAAAGCATCACTCAAATTCCAGTAAATTATTCAACAGAAACAACTTCCTACATACAGTGCAAGTACACATTATATACCAGCATTGGTTCTAGATCTCTGCGATAGAGAAGTTATACCATTTGCTTGGCAATATTTCTGAAGTATCCGTTAACTAAGGGTTATTCCTAAAATATTCTCAGGGCTTCCCTCTCCCCTTCTATAATGCATTTGTCTTTAAAGCCAAAACTAATCCCACCATTTCATTCTTTTATTTCTACTTGTGAGACTAATGTATTATCTGGGCCCAGATGTGAGCAAAATTACTTCTTAGGTTGTTTTAGCCCTAACATACTTGCTACAAAGATATTTCTAGTTGAAATATCTCCCAAGACCATTTTTGCACATGACATACAAGGATATATTCCATTAATATTAATGAAACTTATGAGTCCATACTGAGGGGATAGTAGAACGAAATGGTGAGGATATATTATTGGCAATATACAATCCTCCATCCAAGTGTTCAACTTCTGATAAACAGGGAGAAACTTGCCCAGGTATAAAATGCAAGAGTGGCAAGTACCTTTGAAGTTGTAAAAACTTAAAGAATATATTATAGTTTTAAAAATGTGAAATGCACTTTGAGAGAGAATTCTAAGAAGCAATCTCCAAAATATTCCACATATTGCTAAGGAAAGTAAATGAATGGTTTCAGAATTTACCAAGAAGTTTCATTCTCTAGAAATTACTAATCCATATTTTTTTTTTTTTTGTGGTACTGGGGATTGAACTCAGAGGCATTCTACCTCCGAGCTACACCCCCAGCCCTACTTTTTATTCTTTATTTTGAAACCGGGTCTCAATAAGTTGTGGAGTGCCTCACTAAGTAGCTGAGGCTGGCCGCGAACCCGGATCCTCCGGTCTCAGCCTCCCGAATGCTGGGATTACAAGCGTGCGCCACCACGCCCGGCTCCCATATTTTCAACATCTTTTTAGATCTCAGACTTTCAATGTCAGTGGAAGTAAATTACCATACTTTACAAATAAAGTCTCTTGCTTTGTTTAGTGAATTAAAATTTAAATGTTATTTAGGTTTCCAAGCTATTTTTTCAAGTATTTCTTTGTAAACAGCAATCTTGTACAACAAGTTATATCTTCAGAGTTTAAATGAGATGAAAAATGAAAGTTTAAACCTGAGTCCTTGCCAGGTGTGGTGACACATGCTTATAATCCCAGCACTTGGGAGGCTAAGAAAGGAGCCTCATCTATGTAGTGAGGCCTCCCCAACTTAGAGAGACCCTGTTTAAAAATAAAGAAAAAAATAAAAATAGGACTGGAGGTGTAGCTCAGAGGTAGAATGCCTTCTGGTCAATTCCAGTACCACAAAAAAAAAAGAAAAAAAAATTGAGTCCACAAGGATTTTCCCCTTTAATACTTAAAATACAGTTTCAAACCATGTATGCTCATTTTGCAAATCTAACTCACTGTTTTCTATTTTTTACTAAATCCTCCCAAAACCAGATATAGATTTTTGTTAAGCTTATTTTAAAGTAATTATCCTATTTTAATAAAAATGAATAGTTGCTCTAATAAATAATCATTGAAAGTTTAAGACAAAAATTGTTACCAAGGTATGAACAATTTTAATAAAGGAAAAGAAATTTAAAACTAATTAAGAATATAGTTTAAATGATTAAATAACTGCAGAATAGAACCTGCACAAATAACATTTTGTAAATCCTATTTTATTGTGCACTGAACTAGTTTGCTGTTTTTTATTCTCAAACTGTGAGAAAATAGATAAAACATTTTGAAGGAATTAATTACAAAGCTATTAGGAAGAAGTAAAATCATTCCCACCTGTTAAAAGTTAATTCCCACCATATTTGCCTCTAAGATATTCAGTGACCTGTCTAATACTATCTCTATATACCTGCTAAATCTAACACTTTTCAAACAACACATTATATTTGTGACAGGTTGACATAGTCAGCAACTTTTGCCCATGAGAAAAAGAAAAGTCAGTGCCTGAGTTACTATTTACAAATTATTTTCTGGTGAAAGCATGACAACAACAACAAACACCTTCCCTACTGAAAACCTTCAATTTCATACAACTGAGTTTTGCTTTGTTTTTCATGGTGACACACAGTTGTGCTGCAGAGAACAGGCAGGGAAAAGCACAAAGATGTGGATTCCTCCTGTCATCAAAACTGAGAGATGATGGTGTTTGTATTAACACTACCTTAAGCACACAATCAAATTTTACTCTCATCTGCATCGAGGTGGTTAGTTTTCAAACACAGGCATATTATCTACCCCGTGCCAATGACACACACGTGCATATGTAATGTTTGCAAACTAGAATAGGGAGTCACAAAATGTAACCAGAACCCCCCACCTTTGAAACAAGAAAAAAAAATCCATAGGGAATGAGTAGAATTATAATTAACGTACTCTAATTCAATTAACTTGAAACTCGAGCCACAAAATCCTTGATCATAAATCCCCACGGCTGGCTATGTGCTACTTCAAAGACGGCATTGTAAGATCTGCCCCAGTGGATCCCTTGCTACCAAGTGGATGACAGTGCCAGTCTCTGGGCGGTGGACACCAGCTCCGGAGGGTAGAAGCTTCCATGATTTGCCTAGTGAAGTGGTCACGACAACACTGGAAAGTCACATGCCACTTGCTTGTGCTCCCTGGGGAGAAGGGCACTGGGCCACGCAGGGACACCCTGTCCAAGATAGTGACGCATCTTTCTGGGTACATTTAAAAAAAAAAAAAAAAAAACACGCAGCTTATTACTGAACTAAATGTTTTTATTGATCGCCCTTGAGTCAGAGCCCACTGACCCCGCAAACCATAAATGGCTTTAGTGCAGAACTGTCATTTCCAGGCAGCAGGAGAAGATACTAGATTAGCCCAAGACACCTCGCTTAAGCTTTCTGTCGCAGTCCCTGCACCGCTGCCTCCGGTTCCGGAGCCCGAGAAAGGCAGCGGTTGGGTTTTCCGAAGGCCCTCTTCTGGGGCCCGAGAGTCTGGGAGAGAGGGGCCCCTGCTCGGGAACCCGCCCGGCGCTGGAGCACCCCTAACTCAGCGTTCGCAGTCACCGAGCTGCCGGGTCGCCGGCCGGAGAAGACGACCGTTCCGCAGCCTTCTCCATTAAACAATAACGCGAGCTGTAAAGCCTCAGGTGCTGTGTTTGTGGTGCCGTCTGCGCTGCGCGGTGGCTCCCAGCCCCGCGAGCAGAGAGCAGCGGCCGGGAGCGCCTCTTCGGCTGATCCCAGGGAAAGATAAGGAGCCGCCGAGCCACCAGCTCTGTCTAGACTCGCGACCTCACAAGTCAAGGGCCTTGTTTGGATTAGCCCTCCAGATCTGCCAACCTGATCAACTCCTAAAAGAGAAGGGCCCAGAAACACCCTGTTTTCCTCTCGGGGACCTGGACGATTGTCCCTTCTTTAGGGGATCAAGGGCTGACTTGCCCGCGGGAGTGGCAGGGCTGGTTAGACCAGTGTGTAGACCTCCCCCTTCCCAGCATGCTCCCCCGAACTCGGGTGCACTTAGGAAAGGCAACGAGTGGGAGAGCCACCAGGAACACCCGCAAAAATAAGTACCAACTCAGTGAAATCCACAAATAACATCCCTCCAAAGTGAACAGGAACCTCTGACCAGCCGGATGGAAAGAGGATTCTAGGTGAGAAATAGCTCTTCTGGTAAAGGGTGGATCCTCCCTACCAGACGAAAGCAACCTCAGCCCACATCTTGCCCCTAAATCTAGACGCCTTCTTTTTTTGGGGGGGGGGGGGGGGAATCCCCACATTATTTTCCTCTTAAAACCCATTTCCGAGCCTTTTTTCTTCTTCTTAACAGAGAGATAATTAAGCAGTAAGATTTGCAAAACGCTTTTTTTTTTTTTTTTTTTTTTTTTTTTTTTTTTTTTTTTTTTTTTTTAGCTAGAAAGAATCAAGAAGTCTTCTGCGCAGTTGGGGAAAAAGAAAAGCTTCCCGGAGGCTGCGAAACTGGCTTCTGGGAGCCAAAAGCTTAAGCATCATAAAAATTAAAGGAAGTGATAGTAACAATGCCGGCCCCGCTCTGCAGCCTGCCCGGCCGCCCCTCCCCCTCTGGCGTTCCCTGTGAACCAACTTCTCTGTCTACACTTCAGAAGTCTCCGGGAGGTGTGGAGAGATCCTCCATCAGGGCTTGGGACATTGTAAGCTGTGAAGTTTATGTTTGTGGCGCCTGGGCTCAAACAGCCATTCAGTGGCTTGCTGGGTTATCAAGAAAACAACAATCAGAAAAGATCAGTAGACAGAACCTGCTGCCAGAGCCTGGAATTAACTACTTGTATTTTAGTTTAAAAACACCAACTCACACTGTACAAACTACTTGCTTTTATTTCACCTCGGTATTGAACATTCAAGATTTGGGGCCATTTTCTAAAGTAACACTTTTTAAATAAATGCACAAAAATAGCCCCTTCACTCCTTCTTCCAGCACCCACCAAGAAAACTTGCCTTGCCTGGTTGCGAAATAATCTTTAATTGTTGATTAATAGAGAGGAAGTACTACTTCTTAATCAATAGATAGATCTCAAGCCTAATTTGGATTATAAATCTCCTTTACAAAAGTTGACTAAACTGAACTTTACAAATAAGAAAATACTTTCTGTTTGGTTTACTCGTATCAGTGATGAGATGAAAAATTCAAAGTAGCTGAGCAGCAAACAAACAGCTCTATAGGAGGTTTGGATTGCAATTGTAATTTTTTTTTTTTTACTTCTTTTTTTTTTAAGAAAATGGGAAAAGTTAAGTAAATCCACATGGGATTTACAACAGTTATATTTCAGTGAGATTGATCTTGTTTGTGGCTTAAAAATTTAAGGTGCCAGAGAACTACAAAGCACTTCTAACAGTCACTTGAAAGCACATTGTCTTTTGGGCTGGTGGTCAAAAGGTAAAACTGACTAGAAAAGAGGTCAGCAAGGATGAATTTAACAAGTTGATCAGGGTGAATAATAGGAGACCATCACAAAGACATGTATTTAACTTGAACTCAAAAAGAAAAAAAAATTATCAATGGATGACCAGGTATACACAGCCATATAAAATCACAAATAGCCAGAAATGAAGGAAAATGTCTCCAAATATAATTCTGACTTAAATTAGAGCTTTTTAATGGTGAGGGAAACCAGGTACCTCTGAAGTAAAGGAAAAATCGAGGCAATAGGCTGAATTAGAATATGTTACTGTTCTGAAACTATAAGGGGAGAGAAATATTGTCTTTAAGACTATAGATATTGATATGATTTCCCTGATTCAAGGGGAGAGTCCTGGATGCTTTTCACTGCATTAAAATTTAGCTTACAGAAGCTAGAGGAAATGAGTAAGTTCCAAGAGGAAGGATTCAGAGTAATGAAGGAGGTAAGATGATAGATAATAACAAACAGGAGGGGTTTCATTAGAAGAGCAGAGCTCAAAACTCAGTCTCCAGAGGTGTGCAGAGAAAAGGAGAGAATGTGCAAGAGATGATTTGCAAACAAGAAGACATCTTAGCCACACATTTAGAGTGCATGCTGAGGAGTCTAGAAGGGGAAGACACACCTTCATATGAATAATACAAGAGCTAGAAAGCTGTGCTTAAATCTAGCAAGTGAAGCCAAATCATTCAGCATCCCCTCCTAAATTACTTAGCTTAAAATCAAGCTGTGGACTTCAGAAATAGACTGACATCTATATATGTGAAACATCACATACCCCACATGCATACATATAAACCTTTAATACTAGAAATCAATGGCAGGAAGGAAAAAGATCACAAAGATGTGTGCCTCACCTAAGTTCTTCCATTTTGAGTCTAAATAATGCTTTCTCCGTCTCTGGGTCCCAGGTTCTCTAGAGTCCACCGGAAGCTATGGCTGGGGAAGGAGTGTTCAATGTCTTTCACATGCGGCTTGTGTGATCAGTAACTTTACAAGCGTGCCACCAAAGGTACCAGCCATCCTGTGTTAGTAAGCACATGCTTATTAGCCATTTCAGCGATGTCTTCAAACAAAAAAAAGTGGGGGAGGACCTGAAAAGGCAGACCAATACTACCACAAACTGGAAGCTAAGAGTCAAGTCCAGCCACCAGAGATTAGAGGAGGGCTACACCCGATAGAAAAGAAAAAAAAAGGGGTGAGGGGAGAAGCCTCCCCCCCCCCCAGAAGATTTGTGTGAGATAAGATATAAAGATATAACTCTTGTTTTTCTCAACAGATATCTACAAGCCATCATTACCGATGGCCAAATTATTACCCCACTGTCAAGAATTAGACACAACAATCAAAGTAATGAACGGGCATGTCTAACGCACTGTAACATTTTCAATGCAAAGTTTGTTTTCTCTCTGCCCCCACGCTAGAGCCTGTAATTAACCCGTTATGTAGAAAGATGCCAAACAAAAGCCTAATTGAGGCTGGCTTCCTGATTTGCGGCAGATTTGGAGAGGGTAAAAAAGACTCGGGAACTGAAGGGCCAGGGGCTTCCAGGGTCTCCAGCCCAGACTCTGCCCTGCTCAGGGACAGGGCCTGAAGGGGTAATGCGCCACAGGACACAGGATTAGGGTACTTAGTTTTCGCATTTATTAAGAGTTGTTGGATACGGAGGGAAAAAAACGGCTTTACACTCGAATACAGCGCATGCAAACGAATCCAGTTTCCAAAGAGTCAAAGTATCATCCTGGGTTGAGGGGTGGGATGGGGGTGGGGGAGGAGAGAGGACAGAGTGGAGCCCCAGTCCTAACTCTATGTCCAGCCCGCAAATAAAGAAGCATGAGAAGCCCCCGTTTGGGGCAGGGCCGTTTTTCTAACCCTGGGTTCTAGTTGTTACACATAAACTATTGCTGAATGCGGCCAGGTGGAGTGTGGGAGATCTGTACCCAAGAACATGCCCACTTAACTCTCAGTGCCCATGGGGTCCTGCAAAGCCATCCCTCACTTCGGTAAAGGCGGTTCCCCAACAAGTATGCCACATTTCTCCCTCTATCCACCCTGTGCAAGGTTTTTGGAATTGGAGTGGAGAAAGAAGGGGGCTGGGGAGAACAGGGAAAAGGACAAGGCAAGAAAATGCATACAGCCACTGATCTGAGAATTGCCCAGAAACTCCTCCCTTAGCCTATTCCTTCTGCTCAAATAAAGCAGCATTTCTCAATGAGTTGACAGCCGCCACTAGTAAATAATGGTCATACCTCTGGCGAGGCAGAAATTCTCTTTTAGCAAGAGCTTATATTTGAAATACGGGACATTTCAATAATCCTAAGCAGGAGACTTTGGTATAAAGCACTTATTCTAAGAAAATAAAAGTGATTCCAAATGCAAAACCACTTTAAAAGTAGGACCCTCTTTTGGGGGTGGGTAGATTTTGGGGGATAGGGAAAAAAAGGCAAGAAAATAAAAAAAGAAGGAAGGAAAAGTAGGAAGCAGAACAGAGGATAACATCTCCTCACAAAACCAGCAACATTATCACAGCTGAGAGGTAAGGGCTTCTTCCAATTAAAGTTGATTCAACCACTGAAATCCAAACTTGCAAACTTGACCTTAACCACTTGCAATACAATATCACACCTACTGTTATGTCAATTTAACCCAATTCAACATGCAATCCTTAATTTCAGACATTTTAAAGGCTTGCTAATAAGCATATAAAAGAGGGACCCTGAATCATTGCATTTATTTATTTATCTATGCCAAACGTTTATTAGTGAAATAGTCCTGAAGATATAATTCTACATATGGCGCTTTGATTTCACATAATATTTAAGGAAAAAAAAGACAAAACACATAAAATTAGACATATAATTCAAAGACCACGGTACAACCTTTATCTTTTTTTTTACTTCAGCAAACAAAAAATAATGTCAAATGACATGAAAAGTGGCAAGTCTTCTGACAATAAATAATAAATTACTTTATAATTTTTGCAATGCAAGAGCAAACAAAAAAAAAAGTTTCCTTTTTTTTCCTCTTTATTTCCAGAGAGAGAGAGAGAGAAAAAAAAAAACAGTCATTTTAACCAATAACTATACACATCTTTGGGGGAAAAGTTCTTGAACAGACACTAGTCAAACACAATCCCGAGACGCTTGTGGCAAAATAGAGGTAACCTTGTTGCAATGCTTTATAAGTTGGTTTTTAAATCTGAATTCAAAAACCTTTAAAGTCGCTTCAGACTTCTTGATAGAGGATGGATCTCAAAAAAAAAGAGGGGGGACAAAAGTAAAAAGGAAACCAGCTATAGGGCATGCTAAGAGACCCAGGATTTCAATTAACCCCTTGTTAAAGTCAACTAAAAACATCGCAAACCAACGCAGCTCCACCTTCCTGAAAGGACTCTTTCAGCCAAGGAGGCCAGTCTCTTCCTGCTTTTTGCTGGAGCTCCCGTTTGGCAAGGCAATGACCAATATAGAAACAGCACCATTCAGATTAGGGTGGACTAGAAAATTTTCTATTTCTGCTTTTTCTAGATGTGCAGTGAACTGAAAATGCTTTTTTTGAGATCCTTGAATATAAATCCTCTACGTTTTAAAAACGTCTTTTTTTTTTTTTTTTTTCAGTACTCCTAAGGTCATTGAATAGCATATGTTGGGTTTTGGATTTTGTTTGTTTTAATTCTAGTAAAATCCCATGATTGTCTTCACAGTGTTGCTACCATATCACCTTGTCGTTAAAACAGACTTCGTGCATTTCATGGAGCATTCATTTTCTTGATTCAGTTTTCATTGACTGGGTCGTTAAATACTTTTGTTTCGGAGTTCAACGTTATAATTTCCCACTTTCTCCAACAGGGAAAAAAATACATCTGAATGAATGTTCCTCATGCCTCAATAGGACTGGCTACCATGCTGTTAGGTGTATCTGGGAGTTGAGAAGACATTGATGCTACTTCACTGCCAGTGGAATTAGAGCCTGGTCCTCCTTCTGAAAAATTGACCTGCATGGAAGGTTGAGAAAGACATAAAGGAGGTTGCAATGGTATTCATAAAAAATATAACTCATCATATTGTGTATGTATGTATGTATGTACAAGTGTTTTCGTAAATACAGGGACATATAGATAAATACGTCCACCTAGGTAGTAGAATTTTAACAAGCTTATAAAAAGCCTATGAGAAGTCTAGAAGAAATCCTCTCACTTTCGTATCTTCTTAAAGATCTCTGTTTTAACTCTAACTGAATTCCCAACATTATGTTGCATTAAATTATTTAAGAACAAATGTGTTTCCCGCTGTAAAATGGCATCACAACTCCACCATGCATGCTCAAAATAAAATTATCCTGCTGGCTACATGTTGCCCTGGGAGCAGGCAAGTTTTCAGTCTCTAGGCATCAAAGCCTCTGTTTTTTACTTGGAAAATCCATAACACACGCTCAGATCACTCAGATCCTGTGAGGCTCCATGGAACAAAGATTAACTCCTTAGAGGGCTCACAGTGTGGGCTTTCTCTATTGATGGCTTTCTCCCTGTTGCTTCTTGTTCTTTCTTGTGGTGTTCTCCCTCATCCCCTATTTCTTCTTTTGGAGAGGAGATCCATATATCATAATATCATTACATTATAAATATCTGGCTCCTTCTTTTAACTGAAAAAGGACTGCATTGCTGTAGTAAACTTTCTTCTGTAACTACCACCACCCATCTCAGCCTTACCTCTACTACTCTGACACTAAAGTTTCAGAAGGTGCAAGCATTTGCCCTGAACTCTCCCCTGACTTTCCTTCTATGAGCCAGGGGTTTGCTTGAATAGTTCACCAAATTAATAACTTTAAAATAAGCTCCTTTTCCTCGTCCCAGAGTCTACTTTCCTTTCTACCCTATTTAACTTTCTCATTGTGAGGTCAAAGGATTTCTCACATTTGCCTCCCCTCTAGACTGGCCCACTTATAGACACAAGCCTGGGGCCAAGCCCTTTTAACCACTTGCCTCTGGCCACTTACCTAACTGTTGACACTGAGGAAGCAAATGGCCTCTGGGTAAATGGGAGGGTAAAAAGCTACCCTCAACTAATGCTTTAGCTTTATGGCTAAAGGAAAGAACATGCTTTTAGCTAGATAAAACGGGACTATTGTATAGGCTGACTACACTTTAAGAAACAAGTATACAAATATCTTATTATAAAAGATGTATATTTAAGATTTTTACTTATCTTAACCCCTTAAGCCTTTTGTAGGTTAAAAAGGGTGAACTAATTATTTTTGCTGCATATGCAAAACATATTGATGCTAAAAACAGTTTTTCATAGAATAAACAAACACTATCTCTAATTGGTAGAGTTGTGATCCTTTTGCTATTCATGCCAGGACAATACGTGATTATATAATATTTGAATTCACATACTTAGGAATGTTTCAGTAGTCCTAAATTTTAGACTGTGATATTCCCAGAAAGGGATATAGTAACAAAATTATCAACCACTTATTTGAATAATTAACCTCTTTATTGATATATTTAAAATCTGGACCCAGAGAGGTATCTTCTGCTTATTGATTATGTATGATAATGTTGTATATGTATTATAATCACTTTGATTTTGGTCCTGAAATATCCCATTCTCTAGAAGCTGAAGAGAGAGTAAACTTACTGATTGCTGATCCAAATGCCAAGGTCATCGCTAAAGTCCCTGCAAACTCTAAAAGTCTAAGTTGCATGATTTTTCAGCCCTGTGCATCTCTTTTCACACATGCCATCTAGTTGGGCACCTTGAAGTTAATCCCAGAAAGCATGCCTGATTGATAGAAAATTCAACCTATGGATTCAAATTATGCAGTCTCATAAAAAAGGCTCACAAGAGGTCTGTTTTCCTTGCATTTGCTCCCCCACCCCTTCTCTTTACCACCATTCCTCCTTGGCCTCTCCCCAATCTTAGGGTCAGGGAGTACCCTCCCCCCAGATCTTTCAGTATGTGACAATTAAACCAGAATCCCGTTTCTGTTGGGAATTCACCCTTCTCAGCCTGGGAGCTGACACTTACCAGTTGCTGAAAAGCAGGCTGATCTATGTCACTCTGCAAGGCGAAGTCACTCAGTACTTTCCAAGGCGGCTGGTAACTTTGCACCTCAACTGGGTTAGCCTGTAGGCCACCATCGTGTCTCTCTGGACTGGCAGCCACCATGGGAGTTCCCGTCATCCCCTGGATATTCTGTGAACACCCCCCCACCCCAACATGTTAATGAGCAATCTCCCTCCCTCCTTTGTCCGCACAGGCTAAGCAAATATACCTGGGCATTATCTTATCTATATAGTGGCCTGTTATTGACTCTGTTAATCTGCTGCACCTATGGATATTAGCTAGAGTTCAGTTCTGTTTTTTCTACTTCTGTAGGGTGGACTATTGGGTCTGCTTGGATTTTATTAAAACAGATGCTACCGTGACTGTCATCTTGCCCCCTGACCTGCGCAGCTCATCCCCAATTCCACCCATGTGCTTTCACAGACCAGAGCCTGCCAGAGTAGAAAGCTGAGACTGCCTGGGCCTCCCCTCAGCCTCCAGACATGGTGGTGGTTTTCTGGGCAGTTTCATTTAGTTACAGATTTTCTCCAAGCAGTTTTTCTCCCAGAGCCAGCCCCCATTCCCAAGCTTTTGGCTCTGGCAGCTATTGTGCTATTATACACTAACCAACTTAGAAAGTACCCTAGCCCAGTCTTGGCTGGTCTGCCAAGTTTAATGACAGCAGGTTTTATAGCATTTAAAAATAGGGCCAAGCAGTAAAAAGGGGGGAAGGAAAGAAAGAAACTCTTTAGCTTAACTTAACCAGGAGGCCTGCAAAGGTGTGCTGTCCTGGATAATAATGCCAGTGGACTGGACCCCACCAGGAGGAGAAGGTGTCCTGTGTGGGGAGGGTCACTTGGGGGGCCCTCCTAGCCTTCCAAGTACAGTGGCAGGCCTCACCAAGTGCTGGGGTATGCCCAGGAGGCTGGCAGGGCAGCCTGCCCCTGAACCCCTGGATCTAGAGGATCTAGACAGGCACTCAGGATGTGAGCCCCTCCTTCTTCTTTGGTTGGTATGTGAAGAACTGATTGACTCTAATACCTAACAGTCATCTGCCCCGAGAGGGGTCAACCAACTCTTTCCTGTCTGGGTGCTAGGTGAAACTGAAGGGCATGAGTCCACCCATGGGTCTGGGTATGGGGACAGCCGTTCCACCTTGCTAGGGGCCTCTCTAACCTGCCAGGCACTCAGTGCAGTGATGGTGATAGGTACCTACCCACTTGAGGAGTCAGTATGGGGATGTGAGGTGGGGAGGGGGGAGTGGAAGGGCCTGGCAGTCTAGGCTCCAGCTGGCCTGGGCAGACTAGACACCTGCATGCCCCTTGCACAGCATCTTTTTCCTGTTGTTCCTCCTCCTGTCCCCTGCACTGCCCCAGGGCCACTCACAGTTTTGTCATTGGGCTGTTGCTGCTGGAGCTGCTTCATCATGATGCTACGCTTCTTGTCCTTGCACCGTTTGTTTTGAAACCAGACTCGGATCACTCGGGGGCTGAGGCCGGTCATCTCCACTAGCTGTTCCTTCATGAGCGCGTCGGGCCTGGGGTTGGCGGCATAGCAGGTCCGCAAGGTGTGCAGCTGCTTCTCGTTCAGCACAGTCCGCACGCGGGTGGTCTTCTCCGGCTGCTTGTGGACATGGGGCCGCAGGGCGGGCTGCCGCGCAGAGATGGGCTCAGCTACAGGGCAAAGGGAACCGTGAGTGGAGTGATCTGAGTGACGCAGCTGGGCGGCTAACTCGCCCCCCACCAGCCGGCCAGTGCTGCTGCTTTGCAGCCAGACACACACACAGTATGCAGGGGGCATCAGAGGTGGGGACGAGGGCTGTGGACGGGAGAAGAACATCTCCTCCTTACTTTGCAGAGATCAATGCTGACTAATCTGGCCCAGAATGCAGCCCCTGCCTCTGCTCTTGTCAACTGAGCTTTAGTCAAAGGAAGCACATCTCACAGCACCAGCACGGGTGACATTTTATAACCTTGCCTTTTCTTCCTCCTGGCCTTTCCCCACACCCAGTCTTGCCCCCAGGTTGCCCCCAGAAGTACCCCATCCTCTGGGTTCTGCATTTCCTCTTGGGTGAAGGCCACAGAGGACACCAGGGAAGGAAACACAGGACACCCCTGTGACAGCCAGCCCCAGCAGGGATGTCTACAACCAGAGGGTGGAGAATTCTCCCAGAAAGCCTTGAGCTGCAGTCTCAGAGGATAGGGGCTAAAGAAATTCTGAATTTCAGCCATTTCTCCAGTCCCTGGTTTCTCTTAGTACTAAATCAACATAGGATGTTCTTGAGACAGGCTAACCCCAAGCAAAGAAAAACTGAAACTGTGGAGCTGCTGAGGCCAGAGATAAATGGCTGGGAAAGGTTGTTCCTCCCTCCCCTCCCAATCTTTTGGTCTCCTCAGCGGTTCCCACCCTTGGCTTTGGCCCCACACCAACTAGTCACAAATCCCCCAGGACAGAATTCTGAAAGCTGCCAGAAAGGGGTGAGTGGGGGTGGGAGGGAAGAGCTGTCATTTCCTCACCTCCCGTTTAGTGGGAACTGATATTCTAAAACTACCCGGCCTGGGGGATGGGGGGAGGGATTGCAGATCTATTCAGGACCAGAGGCAGGTACAGAAACACTGTCTGCCTCACCCACAACCTTGGTACAGACAACCTTGCTCTGTTTCCACTTTCCTTTATGGGGAACCATCTCTCTGATCTGCAGGACAGAAATCCTGCACCTTCCAGGATCCCCTGGGGTCAGGCCAACACCTATGGGGTCAATTTAGAGCAATGGCAACAGGCTGGAAGGTGAAATTCTCTCCAAAGCACCTAGAATGAATGGTTTAAAGAGGCAGGCTCCCTTTAAAAGGCAATTACTGCAGATTAGCTTGTTGACAGTTTTAAATTACAGCTCAGCCCAGTGGCCTGCAGTTAGTAAGACTGTCTCTTCTCAGGGACCGTTCCCTTACAAAAGGATAAAAAAAAAAAAAAAAACTTCAAAATGTTTTGGAATCGGGAGTAATTTTTAAGGAAACAAATATTTTTTCCAGAGGGTTGGGGGGGGGGTGCTAAATGACTTAACACCACCTAAGCTTCCTTCATTGGGTTAAGGAAGAAACTCCAGGGACTTCGAGCTCCACCCCTTTAATTAGGCAGCAGCTAAGAGAATACCTGGCTGGAGCCAAAGCCATTTTCAGTAAGCCCTGGTTTGGAGGCCAAGGTAAATTGACAGTACTGTTTGGGCTTGTGTATGCATGTGTGCACTAGTGGTATGTGTTCAAGTGTACCCATCTACAGGCACTGATG
This sequence comes from Graphiurus murinus, assembly GCA_004027655.1. NCBI lineage: Eukaryota > Metazoa > Chordata > Mammalia > Rodentia > Gliridae > Graphiurus > Graphiurus murinus. The sequence goes on from PVLC010002726.1 coordinate 43,314, forward strand.
TGTAGGTGTGCTTCTGGAGTCCCGACAGACAGCCAGTGAGTACACTGAACCATTCTGCAAAGGAGCAAAGCACAGTGGTAACTTCACCTAAAACATTTCCTTGAACTGCAGGTCCGCTGCAACGACTGACCACCCTGTGGCTACCAACCAGGGTTGCTGTGGGCAGTGGCAGGAGCTGTGCCGACCTAGCCCAATGCCTGCCTTTTCAAGCCCAGCTTCTCTCTGGGCTGAGGAGTACCTGCCATTTGCAGCGGCCTTGCAGGATGCAGTGGACTAAGCGGGTCGCCGGCGCCCAGACTGGCTCTCTCCACCACATCGTGGTCTGCCCGGCAGAAGAGCCCATCCTCCCGCAGCGCGAACTCGTCCCCCGGGATCAGCTGGCGGCTGCAGGCCACGCAGCGGAAGCACTCGATGTGGTACACCTTGGAGCGGGCGCGCATCACAAAGTCGTTCTTGCTGAAGCCGATGCTGCACTTGGCGCATTTGATTCCATACAACCTGTGCAGGGGCCGGCCAGGGGTGGAAAGAGAAGCACAGGAGAGGGGTTACTTCAGGCAGGCGTTGCCCAGGACCTGGATCGCCAGCGATCTCAGCTCAAGCCCGGAGATGCCCTGAAAAAAAAATTACTAAACCAACCAGAAGCTTGGAACTTGGAACAGGAGGATAGAAATGAAACCTACCTCTCTCTTCTCTCCCCCCCCCCCTCTCTCTTTCTCTCTCTCTCTCTCTCTACAGCTCCCTCCACCACTCTCCTTCCTCCTCTTCCTTTTGGCTTTCCCATGAACCTCCGTGTCTCAGTAGGTATCTCAGTTCAGAACCCACCCAAACCAATGAAAAATTATTCATGGATTCAAAACCTTGGCCGCTGCTCTAGAGACCAGTAGTCCCAGGTTTGTCTTTGCAAATTTTAACTGAAAGTAATTC